>CABFOS010118632.1:0-10766 GCA_900660315.1 Diretmoides pauciradiatus
TTAGTACCAGCCCGGGTGATTGCCCTCTATTAGCAAGCTTAGTTCCCCATGGGGACATCTCTGGGAGGAGATGGCCACTTATAAGGTACTAACGGGGGGACCACGAGAAGGTGTTTGCTCTCCCCCCCATGTCTCTGATGACATTTCAAGACACCACTGGTTTGATTTTGACCAAACCTGGGATCCATCTTTGCAATGTGTTCCGCCATTTAAGAACATTAAATGATTGGCCTAATGGTGGGCGCTATAATTTAAGGTCAAAATGTCGCACTGTGAAAGGCCATGACAACATCGCCAAAGTACCAAAGTATCTATGATCACCGTCTAGTGCAGTGTTTCTCACTGGACTAGTTCTGAATGGGTCATGGAGTGTGTGGTAAAAAACAACAACTTCTCTGCATTCAAAAAGGAGATTGCATTGTGGGTAAATGGTGTATCCAAAGGCAGACTTGACATGTTTCAGTTCTGATGCAACGATGTGATGGGACAGTATCCGTCCCTCGCCACTCATGCAGTCAAAATATGTGGGTATGTGTATGTGTGTATGGATGTATGTGTATATATGTATGTAGGTATGGGTCTGTATGTATGTACGTATGCATGTATGTGTCTATATGTATATATGTAGGTGTCAAATTGTATGTGGGTGTCTATATGTATAGGTATAGGTGTCTGTATATGTATATGTAGGTGACTGTACTGTAGGTTTATATGTAGGTGTCCTTGTATGAAAGGGTGTATATTTGTCGACATATTTGACTAAGTGTTATAATTTTTAATACAATTTATTATTTCATAAGGAAATAGTTAAAAAAAGGATAGGTAAAATCAACTCACTATGTGTTGTTTCTTGTTTCTTTTTTATTTATGTTTGTACATTTATTTTGATGTCTGTCCACTTCGGTGTGATTTTTTTCAGTTCTTTTCTTTGTGTGTTTTTACTTATTCGAAATAAAGCAAAGCAACAAACAAACAAACAAAATCCAATACATGATTTACCCACAATGCAATCTCCTTTTTGAATGCAGAGAAGTTTTTTGAGGTGTTTATTTTATGTTAAAAAAGGTCTATACTAGCCAATCTTTGAGAAATACATTTGCTTGGTTTTAATTCTATAAAAGTGGGTCGCGACTTACAGTAATGACCCTCAGAAAATGTGGGTGTCCGAAGGTCTGTCCCAAGGCCAGACCAGTTGAGAACCACAGGTCTAGTGTACGCACAAAGATGACAAAAACAAAAAAGTCTCAGTATAGCACAACATGTCAAAACTACAGTAGCTTCCTAGTTATTGTAGTTATCATAGCAACCAAGAGCATTTGTCATAAAGCAAATCTAGCATTATGGGAAAGAACTGCATGGCTGAAACACCTCTTTAAACAGATTGCTTTCTCAGGGTTCGCTGATGCATAATCACACATCATGGTCATACTTACACAGACAGTTGTTCAGTAACAGGGGAAGTGGAGAGAGGGTCTATGCACTGTAACCTCTCACATTGCCCTCCAGTGGATTGAGGGCTATTTAATAAGCAGTGACAAAGCTGCACACCATCCCACTAAGTGTAGGACTTTTCCAGCTCATTTCAAGTTCAGATTTAACCCTGATAACTGCTCTTGTTTAACGCACCATTGACAGTTAGCGGCACCGTGCTCCCCAGGAGGACAGAGCGTGTCGCTGCCGTTGGGATGAGGCCTTACCGGCACACAGTCGGGACCTTGTGGTATGTGTTTCAGCATGTGTGCGTGTGTGTGGTGCTCTTTATTGTGTGCAGGACTCCTCACTCTTTCTCTTGAATTCTCTTGTTCATAGTTCATACGTACTCGGGGATGTGAGTACGTAAAACAGTGTTTGTTCGTGGTTGCTTGCCTGTCATCTTCATAAGTGAGTACATAAAAATATTCCCGAAAGGCATCAGAAGTCATTAGAATATTCCTCAGGGACCGCTCAGACTTGCACAATCTGCAAAGACCCACAAACAACAATGAGTAAAAAAAAAACATTTTACAGCTGTCGTTTCAAAGCAGGAAACGATCAATCCCCCCAAAAGAAAACACCATTATGAATCCATCCAAACAGACTTGCCTTTTCCCAGGAGTTTGCCATCAAGCGCTGACTGACTGGGGAAAGCGTCACTGCATTATGTCTCTGACGTCACCTAATGTCCCCTCATTGCGCACTAATCATTTACATACATGTGAGATTATGATTAACTGTGTGACAAATCAGACATGAAAGCTGCGGTTGACCTTTGGTTTCCTGACCTCAGTCAACCACCTCAGCTGCATATCTTGCGGCGAGAGCACATTGTTTTTCGTCCGTAACTCTCGTCTGATTTCAACATGTGGTTGCGCTCATGTGTCAGTGTTCCCCGGTGCCCCGGCTTTGACGTCTCGCAGTTGTTATGTCTTGGACAGGCACTGAACACGCAGTGTTCTCGGACGTGTAACGTACAACCGCTGATGAGCGCATTCTGGTCGGCGGCCCATTGCTCAACACCATATGCGTTGCATCTCCTTCTGCCGTCATGTCTCCTTCTGCCGTCACGCCTCTATCGCCTTCATCTTCTTTTGGACTGTTTGTTTCCGAGTACCCCCTTCAACCAGCCTGCCCTCCTCTCCTGTCTTTCTCATAGCTCTCTCACTCTCTGCTCATCAAGCTTGACTACAGCGCACTCCAAACCGCTAAGGACCCCCTAACTAGCGGACGAGTTTCTCACTTCCGCTCACTGTTTGGCCCTTTCTCTGTTACTCTATTTGGCTCACTTCCTCTTGATGTCTCTCTCTCTCCCTCTCTCTCTCTAGTTTATTGAATTTTGAGTACAGTACAGCTTATACAGCTTGATCTTGTTTTGCTTTGGAGTAATCACTCTATCACTCCACCACTCCATCCACGTAAGAGGGATGACTGAACAGCCAGCAGTGTGTGTGCGCAGGGGAAGAGGGGAGATTATGCAATGCCGAGGGGCTACAGATGTGTTCTGTGTGGGGTGGCGGGGGAGGTAATCATTTATTGATGAGCAGCAGATCGTTGTTGATGTAGTGATAGTGAGATATGGTTTTCAGTCTGGGCTGTACGTGAACCATCATCATCTCTCTCCCCCCCCCCTCTCCCCCTCCCCTAAATCAAAGACTGCTCCGCTCCAGACTGTACGTATGCTTCTCATAAACTTCATCTGATTCATTGCCCTCTCCTCTCTCACTCACTCTCTGCGTTCCTCCATGCATCCATCCCAGCACACAAACATGTTTTGATTTTGGTTGGAACATCTCTGTATGTCTGTATGCCCTAAAAGGACAGGTTCACATAAGGATGGACCCTTGAAAGAAAAACCTTTTTGAGTGTACGAACTGCCTCAGCCAAAGAAATTCTGGGCTATTTTCGGGGAATGCGGTTCTTCATTAAAATAAAATGCATATAATTCAAAACACACACACAAATATGTTTGTTCTCAGGTAGCCATGTAGGTGTCTGTTAAAAGAGTTAAAGAATGAGAGGGAACACTGATTTATGAATGCAGTTTGGCTCCAAACTTTAGCAAAACAACGAAAATGAATTTCCAGGCAGCCATTTAGGTGCAGATTTAAAACTCCCATAGTATACACTTTTCATGAATTTGCCTTCAAATACACCAATTGTCAGGATAAGAATAATGTGCTTCCTGATGGCTTTTAAATAAGTGCAGTTTAGTTAGTATTTCTTGGAAGAAGTTGTATTTCGAAAAGAATCAGTTCTCACATGCAGAACAGTCACAATACTGGACCCTGACAGTTCCCCGCCTCCCTCCACCTACCCAATTCAGGTTCACATCTACTAAATGGAGCCAAAGGGCTGCAAGCCTGGCTGGCTGGAAGGATTTAGACAGTTCTCAACATCAAAACCCTTGCCAGTCAAAGCCACGTCCAGTTGGGATGCATTAACTTGAGATACCAGAAACTGCATGCGAAAATCAAGTTTTCCAAATGTTAACTTCAGCTGATCAACAGCAGACTCTTAGTGTAAGCTTGCAACCAAGCCAGTGGCAAGGTGGCAAGTCATCCAAGCCCCATATATATGGTATAACGGGTAGAATTTGATCATTGACATCTTGGCTAGTTTAAGTTTCCATTTACAGGTTAGGTGTACTGTATAGCGCATAATTAATTGGAAACGTGTGCGTTTCTCCGTGTGTATAGTTCCACAGTCATGAATGGAATACACAGCCTCCTAATGGCAACATTAAGTTTATGTTCCAGTTCACACCCACACTCTGCCCTCACTGGCTTTCATTGAGGACCTCTAATAACGGAAAGTGGCCACAAACCAATGATGGTAAGGTATGCAATGAGGGGGAAAGGGAAATGGAATGATTATTTACCGTACACAACCCACCACAGGGGTAACTGCTAGCCACACAGGTGTGACACACCTGTCCTCTGAGACAACATTCTTCCCAGAGCCTGCAGTCCTGCTGACGCACCAAAATGTTATTCCACAGAAGAGTGGACGTCGGTGTATAGGGGAGTTGGGGGTGTTGGTATGAGTCTGGGGTTTTCCCATCTTTCAGGAATCCCATTTCCAAGACAACACGGGAAAACACCAACACATGGTATTAAAGCATGCCTCATGACTTCAGGGAAGCTGAGTTGCTCCACTAACCAATCCCCCCGTATCCCCACTGTCACCCCGCATATTGGTCCAACAAACCCCTGACTTGTCCCCCAGGGAGGGTGCTCGTCATGCAGTAAGACTTTCACCCCCGTCCCTATTGCCCATTACTTTATCGGTTGATGCACGTACATATGGTGACCTCCAGGAGGCATCGTTTATGGAGCGTCTGACTCACCGCGGGGCCCCGGGACGACGGTAGGTATACCTGGTTGTGGTCTTGGTTACCCTAGCAACGTGGTCCGAGGGGGCCCGGAGTGTTTGCACTGCACACAACTGTGTGACTTGGAGGGGCTGGTGAGGGTGGGGGGTGGGGGGTGTAGGAGATGGGTACTAATGTCAACAGCTTCACACAGGCTGCTCCTTCTTCCACCAGTTAGATAGACAGAGAGAGAGAGAGATGTATAGCTAGAAGGTAGCTATATACATTTGCTGCAAAAGCTATTGTTATTCCTGCATCTAAGCTATAAGAAATATTCTAATAATAAATGGATGACCTATTGCAAGCTCATAAAAATAAGTCAAATTTTTGTATAACAAATTCAATTTAAATGCAATAAAGCAACTAGCCCACTGACACAGATTTGGAGAAAGGTGTTACAAATGCATGAGGGACATTATGCAAATGTCAAAAGCCTTGGAAATAACCGTTGTTTTTTCTTGAATATTTGACAAGAGGCACGCTCTCTCTCACACACACACAATAAGCTAGCGCTATACCGGGAATCGGTAACGCTGAGCTCATCACTTTGCAGAAACTTCATCCAATAAAACAATTTATGGTTTTCTGCTGATCTACAGCTGGCAGGCTGATCACTAATGGGTTTAAAATGTGCTGTCTCTGGCCGAGGGACGGAGAGCGAGTGAGCGAGGGAGAGAGACAGAAGTTGGAGAGGAGAGAGAGAGAGAGAGAGAGAGAGAGAGAGAGTGTGAGGGAAGTCTGATTTATGATAGAAGCTCAGTCTCCAAATTTCAGCATAGCTTTTAGCTCCTCTCAACCCTCAAAGTGGTGCGATGTTGCAATGTGTCCAGCAATCTTGACATCATCTCTGTCTTTCTGAAACCCAGGCCAGAGCTTCTGGAGTTCAATCTCAGTCTGTGCCAGTCTGACGAGCGGCGAGCCAAACGCCAGCTGACTTATGGAAGCCTTTGATGTTAGCACCAGCAATGCCAGTAAACCTGTCTCCAATGGCAAGGCTAATGCTAAGAGCGATGCTAAAGCTATATAGGCCACCCAGAGAGAAGGACAGACCTAAAGTATAGAGACTTTCCTTACGTATTTCATGTTTTGTTGGCCTTGCACATGGCTGACAACGCCTTTGCTAATTCTTTCAACTTTAAGCAAATATTTAATCCAACAGTTAAAGTGATGGCTTTGCCTCTCGCGCCAACTCTGACATCACAACGCTCTGAAATGTACATTTTCTATAATATATACTACATTTCAACAGCAGCAGCAGAATGCTATACGCCTACAGTACTTGTTTTATGAAGTGCACTAAAGTAACAAAACTTGGAAAGTACTGAAACGTGAGACGATACCAGCTCAAAGCTGTCTCACAACAAAGTACTTGTTAAGTGCTTGAAGTGTACTTGAACACTGCAGAATATATTGTTCTCGGAACACACTTTAAATAGAAAACGTTTAGTACAATTAATCGTACTTTCCCCCCATTGCGTTTTGGCTATCTTTATGGGGAGCCGCCGCTATGTTGCTCAGTGCTATGACGATGGCGCTCCCTGTGACTCATCGCGGGGTGTTTACATTTTCCCGCTTATTGCCTGTGACCGAACACAAAGATTTCTGGGAAATGGAGGAAACGTGGGGGTGGGGGGCGGTCGATGAGGTTTTGCAGATGGAGACAGGAGGTCAAGGATCACGTCAAGTTTCAACCGTTTCGTTTTTTATATGGAAAAGCATGGAGTTGAGTGGAGGGACTTCTTTCACATCGTTTAATTACGTCGTCATTCAAATCTGAGAGCGCGGTAGTTCTCCGACTAAGCTTTTAAGGGGGTCAAGTTACCTCAACCTCTTCTCTCACTGTGCCACTATCGTACCGTCTCCCCAGTGGGCTCGCTGGCCGTTTGCCTGACGCTACTTCTAGCTTCATTAACAAGCCTATCTGATGGTGCCCACTTTAGATCAGTGCTGTATTTGGGAACTCCTTCTCTGAACTGTGAGTCACTGGTGATGCAGGTAGGCAAGAGCTAGACGTCATAAATGGATCAATGGACAGTGTATTATCAAAGTTTTCAAGGTTTGAGGTTTGATGCCACATTCACCTAATTGATGGTGTGTGTGTGTGTACTGTATGTCTGTGGCCACTTAACCCTTAACCCCATTAACCCGTGTGTTTACAAGGTCCAGTCCAGCAGGATTGCTCATTGGCATGACATCATAATGCTGCTGCCTTGTTACTTAGGCATTCGCTCTATTAACTTTATGGTTTATTTTGCTTATAGTTGGTTGACGTCACACAGTACACAGTCATCGTTTCAACGTTTCAACTTATATAACGAAGGCCTAGTAACTGAGGGCCTGGTAAAAGCTTGGCATGGCGAGGTACGCTCTCACCAGGGCCAGAGGGGGAAGTGGTGCATGATGACACTTCCTCTTAGCCCCTCAGGAAGTTTATCCGCCTACCCGAGATCTGTTTTAGTAGTTATAGCTTTAGTACATGAAAGAGCTGAACGCATGACCACGTTACTATTCCCATTTCTTTGTTGCACTGTGTTTCCTATACAATTTTTTTTGCACGATTAACATATTTGCGGAGGCTGCCAACCTTCTCTTCTCGCGATGGTCAACTGTGTTAATGGTGATAATGCAAATGTGTCAAAATGAATCTGGCAATGTTTTATTGACGTTAAAATGCATCACGTAGCAACTTTTTTTTAAGAAGCGCACCAGGCCCGTCACACTGCTCGCTCCAGACTACCATGTTTAATTTAATCTCAACGCCGTTAAAACAAACGGTCCCTCAGTGCTTGCTGTCAACATACATCCTTTAGTAACCATGCTCCCTCCAGTCAGCTGTGTGGTTGGTGAAGGAGGGCACAGGGGTCTGTAGCCTCTGCTGTGTCTGTGTGCCATTAACATGTCGCCACTCCGCTCCGCAAAGCCGCTAATAGCAGGGTCCCGGAGGAGGCTGCTTTCCACACAGGGAATCTGTGGCCACAACGAGGTCACTCTGGGGTTTGGATGGAAAACAGAGGTGTGCGTGCGTGTGTGTGTGTGTGTGTGTGTGTGGGTGGGTGTGTGGGTGTGTGTGTGTGTCTATGAATCTGACTCATGTTCTTCAGTGTATTCTGGAAGTATCCATAGCCATACACTGTAGGTAAAGACAATACCATAGAAATACTCACATACCATTTCATTTATAGTAAGTATGTTTCCTTATCTGTGTATGGTCTTGTGAGTGTGTGTGTGCATGTACTTAAGTATATATGTGTGTGTTTGTGCATGTGAACGTGTGTGTGTGTGTGTGTGTGTGTGTGTGTTACTGCTTGGATTGCAGAGGCCGTGGAGAAAGCCGCACATCTGGCAGGCTGGCAGGCTGCCCACCCTGGTGATGGGCTCCAGTTGTGGCGCTAGGCAACCGTTGTCAAGGGGAGGGGCCAATGGGAGCAGGACCAGCTGGTAATGCATCATCCCTCTGTCCCGACAGGAACCGCCCCAACTGAGCACGTGCAGGGGCTGGCTAAAGGGTTCACTAAGGACTCTGTCTTGACTGTCTCTTAAGTAGATATTAAAGTGGATTTCCATCCATAATGCAACGTTGCACCCACAGTGGCGTGAATAGAGTTGTTTTTCTTAACAGCTGCCAACTCAGGATACGTTGCAAACACACAAACACATACAGCTATACATTTTTTGATGTAAAGATAAGTGAAATCTCTACACGCCTGCTTGCATTTGTCCATATAAGTCTTTATTTTCATATGTCTGAAGTGAACGCTTGGTTCAGATATCCGGAAATCCCTCTCCTTTGTGAGGACTTGCCTCTCAAATCCCAATTATGGAAATGGTAAGCCTCAGATATGGGACTGCTGATGCGTTGGTGAGCCTGAGTGGCTGCGGTTGTTATCTAGACTTAAGCCCTGGAAATAACAAAGGAACACTGTGCTCCTCTGTCTGGCACAACAGACCTACCTGGACGGGGAGAGGGGGAGGGAAGTGGAGAAGGAGTGAGGGGAAGGGAAGGAGGGGTGGGAGACGGTGAAAAAGGCAGAGACCAACCAGCCTGGTAAGTAATAAAGAGAGAGAGGGAGGGAGAGAGAGAGAGAGAGAGAGAGAGAGAGAGAGAGAGAGAGAGAGAGAGAGAGAGAGGCAAGGGGAGCTCTAACTATCTGGCCCAGGACTGACAAAGAGAGAGGGTGAGAGAAAGAGAGAGAAAGAGGAGAGCCGGGTTCAAATCGAGTCAGCACATGTTAGGAGATAGCAGAGAGCCTGGCTGTGAGAGATTATTGTCACGTTAAAAGGCCCATAAAAATAAAAGAAACTGGTCCAGCAGAGCTCATGGGTTCACAGCTGGGTTCACCTGGAGAGGAGGGATTGAGAGAGAGAGGGGAAAGTGCTCTCCCAGGCCTCATAGAGATGCCTTGTAGCGTTTGGGGTCTGTCTTTGTTTCCTTTTCCCCTGGAAAAGGTATATATCTCCTGTCATGAGTTCCACTAGCTGCTTCTCCTCTCCAAGATTAGATGCATGCAAGTGCACACAGGCACACACTCATATAAACACAATGATGCACGCAGCCCGTCCCGGCCAAGATACATAATCATACAGCGTTTCTCATGTGTTTGACTTGACAAGCCGAGGACAACAGGCTTATAGCAGAGAGCACGGGGACCTTAGAACAAACACATACAGTACACACACATATACACACACAAACACACACCATGCACTTGCTACGACACACACACATCATTCCAGTCACATGGGTTTAGACGTATAAACATGATGTATTGTGCTAATATAAACATAAACACAAAGTTGTTCCACCATTTGACCAGAACTAAACCTGATTTATACTGTAAGCTGTGTTTACATATGCACAACGGCAAAAAAGAAATGTAGGTCAAACCATGATGGCCAAACTGGTGGTGAGTAAGTCAAAACTAAATCTGCAGGCCAATCCACCCACTCCACAGAGCTGATTTAATCTCAGAATGAAACCGCAAGGGGAACACGTCATAACTTTGATGGAGACGTTGACATACAATCCTTTGATTGATAGCATCTCTTTCATTTTCCAAGAGCAAGAAATGTCTTCACAAATTATTCACAATTTGTCTTTTTTTTTGCTTTTTTTTGCTGTATGTTTGTTGCTTTTTGTCAGCTGCGTACCAAGAAAAACAATCGCATAGTGAGAGATATTTTTAAAAGATTTTCTACAAATGTATGACAGATGGATCGAGAGAGGCAAATGGAAAAAGATAGTGCGGAGGGTGAGAGAGAGAAGACAGAGTGTGTGTGTGTGTGTGTGTGTGTGTGTGTGTGTGTGTGTGTGTGTGTGTGTGTGTGTGTGTGTGTGTGTGTGTCTGTAGTGTGTGCGCGCGTGCGGTTAGCAAGCTTCCAGGCACTATTCAGCTCTTAAAGATTTACAGGAGTGGAAAAGTTGGGACAAGACGTGAATGGCCTCCGTAATGTGAATCAATCCCTCCTTTTCTTTCGTTCCCCTCCTGTGTCTTTTGCTCTTACTCTGTGCCCCTGATCCCCCCTTACACACACACACACACACACACACACAAACACACACGCACAAACACACACACACACACACGCACGAACACACGCACGCACGCACATTTCAAAGTCAGGAAAAGCAGGGTATTCTGACCATTCCTGGGAATGTGTGAATCATTTTCACAGTGGATTTTGATTTATACTCCCGTGCAGTACATGATGGGTGGGGTTTACCACATCAGCACCAACAGCGACAGGTAAGTTGTCAATCACAGAAAAGTATACTGCATTGACATTCAAATATGTCCCTGTGTTTGTTTAACCTTGTTGACATGCATAGTGTTCCTCTATGTGGTAAATCACTAGCTCGACTCTACTCATCTGTTGTCCCCCGGTGGTGGACAACAGATGAGTAGAGTCGAGCTAGTGATTT
>CABFOS010118656.1:0-13690 GCA_900660315.1 Diretmoides pauciradiatus
TTTGTGTTTGTTAGACCAGAGAAATGTGTTACAGTCTTATTATGACTTTTCCCAGGACTTAATAGTGATGAAATACTATTTCAATTTGCGTAACAATATTCCAATTACCAATCTGTCAACCCCACTACTGACTGATTATCCAAAAACTACACCCACCCCCAATTCTGCAGTTTGTCCTCATTTCGTCACGCTGAGCTTTCCTGGATGCGCAATGGCAGAAAAGTTGCCTTTCTCCATTCCCACTACTTTCCATTACTTTTTATCGAGCAAAAGGCTGACAAGAATATTGGACATTTTACAATTCGGCTTCTCCGGTCATCACAGGAGAGCCGTTTTTTCTGAGGGTAAGAGAGGATGCAGTTTAGGGGCGGAGAAGAATAGAAATATAACAAGTATTTCTATTTCTATTCTAAGTATTTCTATTATAACAAGCAACGAATTACTGATCCCAACAAGCTGGTTATATGTATGTGTGTGTGTTTGTGTGTGTGTTTCAGGGGCAGCGTTTGGTCGTCTGGTGGGAGAGAGCATGGCAGCCTGGTTCCCAGAAGGCATTCACACCGACGGCACCATCTACCCCATCGTGCCAGGCGGCTACGCTGTCGTGGGTGAGCTGAACACACCGTCGTAGGCAGGAACCTGTGAACCGCCTGTAGCTTCACTTCTGATTTTCTCATTCCACACGTTCTTCTGTCTAACCAACATGGGGATACATATAACTCCAGTTTCCCATATTGCTCTTTTAAACCTAGGATCTACTCTTCTTCTACTCTTCTTTTTTTGAGACCCTCTTTCAGAGTTGATTCCCACTTCTATTGAATAGGTTTGTAAAGTGACATCATTGAATTGTAATCATACACAGCAGAAAGTAACGTCCTCCAATGCTTTATTTGATCCATATCATTTACATTCTTTCACTTTTGGGAAAAGCCCAAAAATCATAACTCATCTAAAATAAACTTAGTGCTTGATACTTTTACTGTGATGTAGTGTTGGTAAGTGATCCAGTCTTTTTCTTCTTCTTAATTAAAGTTTCCCAGAGCCAACAAAGCTTCTAGTTGAGTTAAATATGTCAGTGTTGTGCCCACCAATCAGTCAAAAAGCCTCAATTTTTTGGCTTCAAGGTAAGAACACAAACCTCGTAGATTAAAGGAGACACAGGATACGATCAGACACAAGCAAAACAATGCTGGACTCAAACATTCAAGTCGCAAAACAACTCAGAGGTCAGTTCACTAAACAATCAACTTCCACACGCAATAGTGCTGCCTTCAAGTGCTCCTCGTAAGCTCCTATATCAGACTTTACACGTCGAAAGATTGTTGCACGTTTAAGTGCTTTTGGTAAGAAATGGGCCAAAATATGTTTTTGGTGGCTGACCTTAAGAAAATCCAGACTTTTCCTATCTTTACCTTTTTGTCAGGTTGTTGCGCTAATACAATATTTCCGACAGCACATGAAGGCAGCTGTAGACACGTTTACCCACAGCTCTGCAATGCACAAAATCCGGGTCTTGGCAATATGAACTATCTTGAAATATTCATGGGTGGGGAGTTTTTGCTGTAAAATTGAGTACGGGGAGGAAAGTGAGTTTTAAAAGCCAGAGCAGCAGGTCAAGCAATCACTGAGTCATCGGTATTGACTCTATCAACCCCCTGCAGATATATTATGGCCATTTCGTGCTATGGTGCAGTAAAAATCGTACTTATTGCGCTTTTAAACGTATTTCCCATATAACATTCATTTGAAATATACCGTCTTGACCAGAGCAGGTGGGGCTTTGTGTTTTCATGACTTCCTTACGGGACATGCAGTGGATCAAAAGGGGATTGGTGGCGCTGCAAAATGTCAAACAGTAAAACGGACCCAGTAATTCACATTTATGAATAAGAAAACATGTTTTTATGTGTTTAATGAGGTCTGGCGAACACAAAATGCAGAACTGCGGCATCGCCATTCAGGTTGATGCCTTTCATAATGTGCAGCGTGATGATTCCCTGGCCACCTCGGTAGCGGTGGAGTGCCGTGCTGATTATCCTGTCGGTGGATGGCAGCTGTTTTTCTGGGGCAGCTGATGTTGTGGTTGTTGTTGTTGACTCACCTCTTCACAGGCCTGACTCTCTGATAAGCCCTCATGTAGTTAAAGTTAAGGAATAAATGTGGTGTAGTTGGAGTATTTGCATTTTTTTTATTTCTATTCTATGATAGGCTTAATGAAGTTACCAGTACGAAGAATAAAAGGAGGCTCCCTCACCCACCGCCCACAGCATTGCTCTTCTCTCTCTCTCTGCTTTATTTCTTGTGCTTTCATCCCTTTTCTTTCAGTGTTCATCTCATTCTGGCGATTAGGCACATCCATTTTCTCTGTCTCGCAGTGAATGCTCACCCCCCTCCCCCCTCCCTGCTGCTCTCTCTCTCCTTCGATGTAGCTGTTATTGCTTCACATTTATTGGGGAGGGGGGGGAAAAGGTCTTGAAATAGTTAGGGATCCTCTCTTCATCTTGCCTTCGGTCAATAAGTAGATTTTTGGCATACGGGGCAATATGTGGAGAGACAGATTGGATTGCGCAATGGAATTTGAAGTGACTTTATTGCGCTGCCGCTGTGTTGAGAGTACGTAGAGGAAAGAGGAGAGTCTGTGCTGGGGAACAGATAATAGGTTGGTGCCTTGGAATCCATACCTAAATCAGTTTCCCAGCGAGTGAGTTTTGGAGAATTAGATGGCAGTACTATGCTGTAAGTCCCCTAAACCACGGGTACTCAATTGTTAAGATTTTGATTAGATTTATTTTTTGCCAGGATCCCCTTGGTGATTTAGTATTGAACTGTATACATTGTTTAGGGGACCTGATGGTGGTAAGAATGAATGAAGGATTAGAATACAGGTCCTGTCTTAAGATGTCTTAAATTACATCATCATGAAGCATTAAATGGTCTTAAATGCAGTTAAACAAAGCATTTTAAGGCTTGAGTTCAGTTTTAGAGGTCTTGAAAAAAAATGTCATGTCATGCAGACCATATTCTGATATGTCTGCATAATCTCCTGTTTTCACAAAGTGAACTTGGTCTTTCGTTGCATTCTAACTGGCATTTAAATACTGTCAATTAAATTTAAGTTGGTGAAACTTGCAGACACCCTGGAATAGTCACATTATCTAATTGAAATTATTTATAGTAAATTAAAGGGGCATTAAATCTAACTATAAAGCGAGTAATCTGTGCGTGCGTGCGTGCATGCATGCGTGCACGTCCTTCACATATCTCAAGAACCGTTCATCCGCTCCAATTGGTGGAGATTTTTGTTCCAGAAGAAAGTACAGGCCAGAAAGTTTTGAAAGGCAGAATTTTCAGCATCTGGTGAAGTAATGGCTGAGTTATTGTTATTGATCAACAACACCATCAATCCCTCACAGATATATTATGTTCATTTTGTGCTATGGGACAGTAAAAACCTTACTTATTGCACCTTTAAATCATGTTGAAATTTAAAGTGCTCATTTTTCTGGATGGTCCCCTTGAACCTCCTCAAGGACCCCTGGAGGGTCCTCCAGGCCCCACAGGAAAGCACTGAATTGTCAAACTATAACAATCTCTACTTTCGTCCTCTTCTCCTCTTCCTCCTCCTCCTCCCCTTACCTTACTCACTACTTCTCATCCATCCATCCTCTCCCCCTCCACCCCTAGGTGCGGCGGCCTTGTCGGGAGCAGTCACCCACACGGTGTCGACAGCGGTCATCGTGTTTGAGCTGACTGGCCAGATCTCCCACATTCTGCCAGTGATGATAGCGGTGATCCTGGCCAACGCCGTTGCCCAGTCGCTCCAGCCCTCCCTCTATGACTCCATCATCAGGATCAAGAAGCTGCCCTACCTGCCAGAGCTGGGCTGGGGACACCACGAGTACGTACACAGGCCACACCAGAGGGACACTAGAACACCCTGAGATCAGTTTTATTGATTTGATTTATTTTCCCTGTGGGGGAAAACAGGTCTGGGATCCAGCAAGGAAAATTAGAACAGAAACAAGAATATGAAACTATTACTATTCCAACATGTCAAGAACACATTAAGTGGAAATGTGTGAAAAAAGTATTGGGAGAAGAAAATGATGAGCAAGACCAAACCGAGAGAAGGATACAATAAAATATGTATCAAGTAGCAAATAAGTGAACAATTGGAGTAATATCAAGATACATGCAAATAAGAGAGAAGAAGAAAACAAATGTGTGAATTTACAGTAAGTGGTGATGTGCAAAATGTGCATCGTATTCACATTAGCAGGTGTACAGAACGGCATACAGATGAACAGAAGGTGTTGTAAAAACTGTTCAGCTTATCAAATCTATTCAGTTAATCAGTGTGTTTAGTCATGCTGTAGTGAAGGGCATCTGAAAGCCATACGGTAACTCGCTGTGCTTTCAAAGGGATGTTTTCTTTTTCCTCTGTGGAAATTGAATTAGTGACCTCTTAGCAGTTTCTTCACTGCGCATTTAGACACCAGACTGAAACATAATAAAGAAAAAAATTAACACCATCGGTTGAAGTGCTCATCTCAACAGTGATATTATATCATGATATTTCATTGCCTTCACCGCCATCAATATATTATACAAAACATGCAATAATCAATGGAATTACCAGCTGCCGTTCAATGAAACCACACAGGATCACTTTTAATTGAATTGTTTGGAACGGTTTATTGCCGTGGATGTTAGCAAATCATTAGGTAGCGATAATAGTTGGACTCAATCATTCCCAAATTGGGAGTAATGAAAACACAATTTTATTTTCCCCTCCATCTGTTCATGCTTTTCTGAGTCCTTCCCCTAAGGAGACTCTCTGTCTGCTACTTCAGTCCTTCTGTTTCTACATCAGCGTCACGGTTGACCCGCCCAATCCATTTCTTTGTGATCTATTCCTCTCTGCTGCTCTGTTCTTCTCCGTCACTTCTCATTATCTGCCGCAACCTCATGGCCTTTCATCCCTTCCTCGCTTTCCTGTCATGTGTGTGTGTGTGTGCGTGTGCTTGCGTGTGTGTGTGTGCGTGCGCGCGCACATTGGAGGCAGACGGAGAGAAGCTGTGTGAGTTGTGTAAGTTTTCCCTGTTGCATAATTCCTGATTTTCTCACTTAACACTGTCTGTGGTCACGCACACACACTTCTGTGTGTGTGTGTGTGTGTGTGTGTGTGACCTCAGACACATCTATCATCTAATGTAACACACAAAGGACTCTCGTGTGTGTGTGTGTGTGTGTGTGTGTGTGTGTGTGTGGGGGTGTTTTGCTGTTGCGGGGCTAAAGAGCAGAAAAGCAGTCTAGTGCAGAAACCTCCTACATCACACTTTCTCCATCCTTCTTCCCTTTTTTTACTGCTGTGTCTCACCTCCTTTTCTCACACCGATTTCCACCACTGTGTGTGAGATCACTGCAGCAAAAAGCGGGAGGAGGAGGAGGGGGAGAAATGAAAGACTGTAGGATGTGTGTTTGTGATTCAAACTAGAAATTCACTCCCACCCACACAAATACACACATACGTGCACACACACACACACTCTCAGCAAGGAACACTTGTGTAACGCGTGCCATGTGATGGATGTGACACACATGACACATTTACTCACACACCGCCACGCTGACAGAGAGAGAATTGGATTTCTTATCTTTAATTTCTTTATACTTTTTGCAGATATGTGGCACACACTCACTCACTCTCACACACACACACTGATCTGACATCTACTTCCACAGACTTACAATCCAGCCATGCCCCCATAGATATCCACCCACTCAGGCCCCGTTTATACGAGAAAGGTCCCTGCATAAAACGGCAAAAAAAAAAAGATTTTTTGTGGGGTTTTCAGTACCTGAAAGCACAAGCTTTTGAAAACGGGTTCCAGAGTGGAGTCTTTTGAAAATGCCGCCCGTACCGTCCCTGTGTAAACTGGTACAAACGCAATTCTTGTGAAAACGGTGAAGACACAGCCCCACTTAGCGCATGCGAATAGAAGAACATAGGACAGGCATGCGCATAAAGAACAACAACAACAATGGAGAGGGAACAACAAAAAAGCAGGGAAAATATGTTTATTGGAATAGTCATTCTAAAAAACACAGGTTCAAACCACTCACTATTGTACTCGTCTCGTCTTGTTTATTCACTGCGCTGTGGAGTTTTGTACGCAGGTGCGTGGTGTTATTCTGTGGTATTGAGTTGCAGACTCAAGGACGGACCCACCCCACCCACTGGCCTGGCATGCATACTACAGCATTTTCCATCGTTTATGCGGATCCGTGTGCATGCAGATCGTTATCACAACGTTGTCGTGTGAACGCGGATGTTTTTGAAAAAAGCAAAGATAAAACTTTCCCGTTTTTGAAAAACATTGTATAAACCAGGGCCTTAGTCTCCTTGGTCATCCCCTAGGACCTCTCTACCCCTACACACACACGCGCACACACACACACACGCACATGCATGCACGCACACACTATCTCTCTCTCATAGCGTCTCTAGATAGAACGCGCCTCGCTCTTCTCTTGATGAATGGGTCTTAAGCATTGGAGTGGCATTTCAGACAACTAAGCAGCAATAAGTGTGGGAATAATTAGAATATTAGACAGTTTACAATTCGGCTTCCCCATAAATGTTCTCCACAGGAGAGGTGTTATTTCTGAGGGTAAGAGATGATGCAGTTTAGGGGTGGAGAAGAAAAGCAATATAACAAGTAAGGTAACAAATTACTGCGCCCAACAGTGTGTGTGTGTGTGTATCTGTCACTCTGTGCCCCTTTGTGTTTCATAATAGCCAATTATAGCTAGTAGAATTGTAGTCCACTGCTGTCTCCAGTCATCTGACAGGGAACGAAGCCCGGGTGATGATCATATTTTCTCCAGGTCATTACAAGGATATTTTTATTGGCTCTGAGACCGGTCTTCCTCCCTCCACACACACACACGCACGCACGCACGCACGCACGCACGCACACACACACACACCAAAGCTTCGCCACTACCCTGTGGACAAGATCTGTTCTAACAAATTTTAATAATATGGGAATAATATATGATATATATATAGATGTGTTCCTCTGGACTTGCTAACACGCCTGCTGAGACGAATTCCCCTTGGGATATGATCGCAGTTGATCAAATGTGATTGGTTTTCATTTTAATTGAGCTTCTCCACGAGGCGGGCATTACAGCTGATCTGCTTTAGCCGTCTTGCTTAAGCCTGGGCGTATGAATCTTAAAAGGGTTGCCTGTCGCACAGGAAAAAGGAGGGTTCTTTCAATAGGGTATAGAGCTGTAATGACTCAGATAACCCTCTGATTGGTTAAAGATAAAACAAGGGTTACAAATGTAACTATGGTTCTATGAATTCTGGATGACTACCAGAGGTGGTGCTTAAGCACTAGATCTTGTCCATCTTGCGCAAGCCCAAGTTGCGAGAGACTGGTTATACCAATAAAGTCCCCTGTGACCTGGGATGACATAGGGCACACCCCCACCCCAGTATTAAAAAAAACCTCATCCCGTAATCTGTTCCAACAGAATCTTCACGCCAAGATTCCGAGTGACAAAGAACTCTGGCGGTCATCCAGAATTCATAGATAGTAACTCTCTCATTCTATTTCATTCTTCCTGACCGCCAGAGGTGGTGCTTAAGCACCGGATGAGTCATATCAACAAGGTCACGAGGAAAGCCTTTCCGCACTAGAAGGCCGAAGGCACTGGTAGAACCACTGCTGCAACAGCATGGGGGGCAGCCACATTGACCCTGTAGAAGTGGGCAAAGGTGCATGGCGAAGCCCAGGTAGCAGCTGCCCAAATCTCTTTTAGTGGCACTCCCTTCAGGGCAGCCCAGGATTTAGACATACTCCTTGTAGAATGGCAGCTAATGTTTATGGGCACAGGTAGCCCCTGTGATCTGTAAGCTTTCAAGATCACATCAACAATCCAATTAGATAGCCTCTCCTCTGACAGGGCCTCCCCTCTCCCCTGCCCCACATGACAAATGAAGAGACTGTCAGTCTTACAGAGGCTAGCAGTTGCCTCCACATAAGCCTTGAGTGCTCGCACCGGGTACAATGGCTCCCATATCTCATCCTTCCCCATCAGTGCCTGTGGGGGGGTAAATGTTGCTAGCTCAATCACTTGGTTGACATATGAGGGGGACAGTTTTTTAGGAAGAAAAGACGGATTGGGCCAAAGTGCCACCCCTGAACCATCCGCCTTCCAGCGCATAACTGGCTCACTGACAAGGCCTGTAGTTCACCTACCTGCTCGCCAAAACAATAGCCAGTGAGAACACTGTCTAGCCAGACAGCCACCTCAGTCCAGCCTCCCCCACTGGCTCATATGGGGGCTGGCCAAGGGTCTCTAGTACAGGGCATAGATCCCACGAGGGCATTCCAATGGCTCGTGGAGGGTCAAGCCTGTGGGCTCCTTTCAAAAATGCGTAACCAGATAGTGAGACCCCACTGACTGGTTGCCCACTCCAACATGCCCCGCTGAAATAGCAGTCACTTAGACCTTTACGGTAGATGCATGTCTATTGCCATCTAGCAGGGACTGCAGGAAGTGCCCCTGAGTTCTCAGGCACCTTGTCATGTCTCCTGCACCATATGGAGAACAGTTTCCAGCAGTTAGCATATTGTAACCTGGTGGAGGGTGCCCTTGAGGTCAGGTCGGTCACAAGCGACGAGAAGTGGGTCTTGGCCCTCAAAGGCTAGACACACAGCTGTAGGCTATCCGGGTCCGGGTGTCATATGTGACCTTCCAGTTGTGACAGGAGGTCTGGCATCCTCAGGAGGGGTCATGGTGCTCTGCCAGGGAGTCTTAGTAGTTCCAGAAACTATGGCTGGCCTGGCCAATTTGGGATGAGTAGCCTGTGGAAGTCTTGTTGGACTCTGTCCAACATCACAAGTATTAGGGGAATCGGTGGAAAGATATAGAGAAGGCAGTCTGGCCAAGCATGAGCCAGAGTGTCACCCAACCTCTTTGTGATATTATGCTCACTGGAACACGTATTGTTCATACGGATTACATCCAACACAAATGTGTGTTCCAACCACTTTAGCAGTGAGTGTTTTGTGTGGCAGGAAGAGGGGGACAAGACATGCCTGCTTCCTATCGTATCATGTAACACTATCAAACGGTAATGATGTTAGCTAGGAAGTAGTTGAATGCTAACGTTAGCTGTTGTCTAACAGTAGCTAATGAGTTATCAAATCTGATGTTTTACCTTGAAATATGGCCCGATTTTTACTATCCACTGTCCTTTCAGTTGCTGATCAATCGGGAAGCGGTGAAATGATAATGATTTGTCCGATTACCTACGTTTATACGAGTTACAACCTGGAACACAGCAGTACGACATTACAGCAGCATTTGAGCTTCCCACCCACTTACTTTATATACTTTTTATAGCTACGTCATCCCAGGTCACAGGTGACTTTGTTGGTATAACGACTCGACCTGCGTTTGCACGAGATGATCAAGAGCCACTGCTTAAGTACCGGGAGAATGAAATAGAACTGGTAAATTAGAAAAAGTAAATTCTTCAAAGGTTTTATACATAGTATGCATTATACAAAGCATTTTCTGGTTCTTCACAACACCAAAAAGGTTCTATGAAGAACTATTTCAGCATGGTGCCGTAGAGAACCTTTCTTCCTAATAGTGTATCTGGACTAAGCTTGTAGGCTCTATAGCTTCAAGGGGTGTATGTGTGTGTGTGTGTGTGTGTGGGGGGGGGGGGGGGTGTTGATCAAATTGACTTTGTATTTCTAGAGGGGTCAGAGTATTGAGTTGTCACTGCAACAAGGAACAGAGGGTTGGCCGGAGTCGGCGTCCTGGCACCGGCACGGGGGCTTGGCATCAGAAACGACGGGCAACTGTCGTGTTCGTAGGTTTTGGCAAGTGGGGGAGAGGAAGGAAAAAGGCTGTGTGCGTACGATTCTGCTGAGACGAGATTTGCTTGTACAATGTCACCTAGTTTTTCTCAGCCTACTGTACGCACAGGCATGCGGTCAGGGCCATGAAAAAAACCCATCCGGATGACGCATCGACACCGTGACGCGGATCGGGACCGGTCAACTCAGTCATGCGCTCTCAAAGTCAGCTGTGAAGGCGAGGGTTATGGATTCAATCACATGAAACCTGCACACACAAAGCTAAAAGTAGAACTCAGTCACTTTACTGACAGTAAAAAAGGTTTCAAAAACATTGATACCATACTGAGATGATACACTGGTTTGGTATATGAAAACGTGTGCAATTATATTGGATTTACCCTAACGTTCATTCATTTTGCACATCTTCCCTCTCCTCTCTCCCCCCTCTGATCTCCTCCCTTCCACTTATCCCTCTATTCCTTCCTGTCACTGCCATCCCTCCTCCATCAATTCTTTCTCCCCGCCTCCTCACTACCCTCTTCCTCCTCCCAGGAAGTATAATATTCGCGTGGAGGACATCATGGTGAGGGATGTGAGGTACATCACGCTCAACTGCTGCTACCGAGACCTGCATGATGTGCTGCTGACCGGCCACCTCAAGACCCTGGCGCTGGTCGAATCAGTTGGTGAGAGAGAGAGAATTACTTTATGTTTTTCATATTGGTTTTTAACTCTGTATATTTCGAACATGCTCTTTGGGAATTTCGACAAGCGCGTTTCCCAGTTGACGACACAAAAAAGTAACGCGTCACACCACCACTCTATTACTCTTAGTAATATCAGTGCAGTGGGAGCAGTGATTTGTTACATTACTCGTATCATTTTTTTCATTACAATCCCCAAATTGCAACTGCATCCTGCCTTACCTTCACACCTGCCTGTGAATGATCAAGCAAAAAGTTCTTGTCATCCTTTCACTGTATAAAATCAACCTCCAGCTGCTGTTTTGATAGTAGTTTAGTAGTACTTACACTGGGAAAAGAAATACAATTACCGCTACACGTTCTAAACAGCCGGCCAACTTTAAAATCACTGATAATAAACTGAATCATCTTCGTAGAGGTACGAGGTTTGTGCAGGACACCATGTGTAATAAACGTCCCCGGGCACAGCTTGCTGATGGCAGCGTGTTCACTGTCCCACTGAAGTGTAAATTTGGTATTCCAACACCGTCTCAATTATGCAATTGTGCAGGAACAATTAGCTGCGGCATTTAACCAAACACATAATCAGCACGTACTGTCACAAAGACAATTACTTAAAACAAACAAGCTGGAGCCCACACGCACGTACAGATATGCGCGCGTGCACACACACACACACACACACACACACACACACACACGCACACACAGAAGTAAATACACATGCACGTATCCTCACACACATGTAGATGCACACTCACACTGCATTCTTTGCCCTTGTTATGTAACCCATCCAGCACTCTGCAGTGCTGCAACATGTGTTTGGAAGCTCCTGCAGTCTGCACTTTCTCTCTACCTGCCTAAAAGACCTCCTCCTTCTCGTGTCACTGTCCTCCTCTTGCTCCTCTATCTCCTGCTCTTCCTCCTCCACCTCCCGTCCTTCTCCTCCTTTGCTTCCTCCTCCTCCTCCTGCTCCTCACCTCCACTGCCCTTCTCCCCTCCTCGTCCCACCATTCCTTCCTCTTCTAACCCCTTTGTTGTTAACTCTCCTCCTTCTCCTATCCTCCATCCTCTCCTCTGCTCCTCCTCCTCTCCTCTTTACCCCCACCCCTCCATTTCAGAGTCCATGATCCTGCTGGGCTCCATTGAGCGTGCTCAGCTCCAGTCACTGCTCTCCCAGCAGCTGGGTCGCCCTCGGCGGATGGAGTACATCAGGGAGCGTGCCACCGCTGAGAAGAAGCGCCTGTCCGTGGTGTCAAACGCAGGCAGTGAGGACGGCAGCCAGCGGACCAATCAGGAGGTCCGCTTCCAGGTCAGAGGTCACCGCCGGTGGAGAGAGGGGTTGGTGTAGGGGGCCACGAGGGGGTCGAAGCGTTACTTGTTGAATGAGTTTGAGGGAAAGGGAGATTGGGACACAACAGAGTATTTTGAAAGAGGAAAAGCGTGTTTGCCCAATCCATCAATATGCAAAATATTCGAGGCCTGTTGACTGGGTTGGGATGAAATGAGATTTGTGCACCATGTCCAAGGCTGTCAACTTTATAGAGCGTTACATTTGCTGGAGGCAGGAAGTGATGCGTATTATGTTTCCAGCAGCAGTTTGTTTGATATAAATAGAAAAACTGGGTAGTTATTATGAGCAGAGATAGCCACCATGGGTGAACAGACAAAGTTATGTTGAAAAGGACTGTATCAAAAAATGTGTGTCCCAAAGTAGACACCTCATTTAAGGCCAGGAAATAAAAGGAGGATTCCTTGTGACATCCTCCCTTTCATCAACCGCCACTGGAAAAGAAAAGTCAGTACTAGTTTACCTGAACTTCAACATTTTGATAGGGGAAATCAAAAATTATATTTTAGAAAAGCAAAGAGAGATAGAGAGGAGTGGTTTGAGTGTTAATGCAACAGACTTTACAGACAGATAATAGTCATTTATTTTGTGTATTTAAAGGCAAGTTCTTGAGGCAGCACTCACTGGAAAAAAAACTTGTCTATACAGCTTGGATAAAAAGGAAGGAAGGTGTGAAATTCATTGAGTTACACACCATGACCGTGTGTGTGTGTGTGTGTGTGTGTCTAGATCTCCACTGAGGAGTCGTCCTTCAGTCCCACTCGTACCATTCCCCAGAAGCCCCTCAAACCTGCCCTGAAGAGACCCTCTGTGGTCGATCGACCCACCGAGATACCCATCAGTAAGTACACACACACACTCTTAGCTGTCCATCGTGTTCGATGATGACGCTTGCTCCAGGGATGGGGGGGGGGTTCAGCGACGCTGCCGCTGGTGACACTTCTCGTGGGCGTAGAGTCCGATCCTTGAGCCGCACACCCGTCCACAGATGGAGCAGGGGACCCCGGATGCCAGGGGGGTACCAGCCGCCCACTGGTGTCGCTGAATGCGCCTCTAAGATCGTCGGTCTTGGTTGGTTTGGTGTATTTGTGAAACTGCAGTGGCACAAATAACCTGCCAGGCTGATCTTTCGAGTGCCAGAGTTTCAAGCTGCATGGTGTTGATGTTTACTCGCTTTAGGAGGTCCCTGGTGTAGTCCTTAAAGCGCCGCTTTTGCCCTCCAGCAGAGCGCTTTGCGCCTCTTAGTTGGCCGTAGAGGACTTGGCGGGGCAGGCGGTGGTCAGGCATGCGAATGGTGTGTCCAATCCAGCGAAGATGTTTTTTAGCCACAGCTGCTTCCATACTGATTGAGCCGGTGTTCATGATGATGTCTGTGTGGGGGACTCGATCTTCCCAGGACAAGCCGAGGATCTTCTGTAAGCAACGGATGTGGAAGGCCTCCAGGTTAGTGATGTGCCGGCGGTATGGGGTCCATGACTCTGCCCCATAGAGGAGAGTGGAGAGACATACTGCGTTGTAAACGGCAACCTTGGTGCTGACCTTCAGGTTACGGTTTTCGAAAACCCTGCTGCGTAGGCGTCCAAAGGATGATGAGGCTTTATTGATACGGGTGTGCAGTTCAGTGTCAAGGGAGCAGCATGAGGACAGAGTGGAGCCAAGGTAGGTAAAGTGATCCACTGTTTTAAGTGGAGTGCCATTTATGTGAAAACTGGGGGGTGTGGGGGTTGGGGTGGTGAGTTGGG
>CABFOS010118670.1:0-14451 GCA_900660315.1 Diretmoides pauciradiatus
ATACTAGACCATGCCAGACCATGCTAGACCATGCTAGACCATGCTAGACCATGCTAGACCATGCTAGCATGGTCTAGGATGGTCTGGCATGGTCTAGCAGGGTCTAGCATGGTCTAGCATGGTCTAGCATGGTCTAGCATGGTCTGGCATGGTCTAGTATGGTCTGGCCTCCATAGTGAGCCAGCTTGGGCAGGGGGACTTTAACAATTGGATGCACTGGAGTGTGAAATCTATGATGGTGAGATACGATTGGCAAAATGATCTGGGGGACACAGAACACATTTCAGTATAAAGCGTTATGAGCTGAACAGTTTTCATCGAGTCATTAAGAGGAAGAGAGGGGAGAACATGGTTATATCCAAATTAAGCCAATGAACTGCCACCGTTAATACTTTGCTGCACTGCTTTGGCGTTCTCGTGAGGTGCAATCTGGGCGGCATCAGAGGAGAAACGTATCCAGAGTGCTCCTCCTAAAGTACCTTATGTTGTATCTGCAGAGCGTCTCCACTTGAGCTTTTCTTTTAGGCATTTTCCAACCTTGACTGTTGAAGTGTTCTGCGTCGATCATGTCGTGTTCCCCAAAGCCAACATATTTCCCAACCCTGGAGTCATATATGTTGTTCTGTTGTCAGCTTCTGGTTGAATACATTTTTAACCAAGTAGACAACATTCTTGATGTTGTCGTCATACTCACAGTCAGCTGTCATCTGATATCCCACCTGAAGCAGTAAGGGATCTAGTTAGTACAGATGTGTTTGCAGAGGGAAATCAACCTTAGTTCTCTTTTCAGCTGAATATGTTTGTTCAGACATCAGAAATTTGTTTTACATACATACAACATTAAATAAAGTTAGTTACCCGAGATGCACTTTACTATGTGTACACAAAATTAACTCTAAACCGGCTACTCAAAGTAATTAGATACATCACTTCTTTTTGCAAATGAAAACAATTGTAAATAAAAAACTGAATTGCAACATGAACTAAGTTACCAGTGGAGATGAACACAGTACGACAACAACAAAGACAGTTAGTAAAGAGAACAAAGTCCCATCGTGTCCTAAAAACCATGAATGAGCATTTACTGCATACAACAGCCTTCAGACAGAGGTTCATGCTCCTCCCTGAGTACAGTGCTCACCAGTCCATCTCCTCCGGTCATCCGGTCAACACTTTCTAGGAAGTGGAGACATTGATTGTTTGAAGGAATCCATAATGGAAATAGTTCACATTCATGTTTCATACATTTCTCAAACCACTAAAACCGCATCGTTCTATACTGTACTGAATGCTGCATCATTTTACAGAAGTGCATTGATTTCAATTGCACAGGTTTCCCTGTAGCTGAGTTTTTCTTTTCCTTTCCTCGGTAAATGATATGATTGATATGAGATATGAAACATGGAGAGAGCTCTTGATAACACTTTACAATAAGGTACTCAAAATGTTGAGTAGTTACCAGGGAACTAAAGAGGAACAAAATTCTTTTTCCCATCAGTCACATAGACACACGACCATGGGCAAATAGGGTCCAGGTTGAAAAATACTGAAGTTATCCTTTAATGATTAGTTAATTGAGAAATGACTGGTAGATATATTAGTTATTTGTCAGTAAGGGTGATGCACTTCTCATGGGCAGACACAAACTTGTAACTAATGTACAGGTACTCATGAAGTAATGATTCAGTACTCAGTAACAACTCAGTGTCATGCACCACTCTGCAGACACCAACTTGGTAAGTAATGAACAGGTAATGACTCAATAACAACACCGGATGGTAAACCACTTTACCTGAGGAGAAAAGTCAATAGAAACTAATAGGTGGGTCATAACACATATTTGTTATTGGTTAAGTGCCATTTAGCGCATTATTCAGAAGTAATTAAGAACTAATGCATTAAGTAAAGAACCATTATAAGGATCCAGATACCCATGAACAATTAATTACATATTAGTTCATTAATATGTACCAGTGGTTTCTCAATTAACTAATCATAAACTACTCTATCACATCTGATTAGGAGTTACTCAAGAACTGCCCGTTAACTAATGGTTTATAGCAATTAGTTCCTCATTCGTTCCGTGGTAACTACTCAACATTTTGTGTACCTTATTGTAAAGTGTTACCAATATCTTTTCTCAGCACCGTGTGGTACCGAAGTAAGTATGGTAAATAGGCAAAACACAGAAATGTGGTCAATCTACTTTTAATGTCTTGGCAACAACTCTCTTCCATATCTTCACTGTGTTCTCAACAACACTCTCAGGACTATGATTTATTGTGCCCAGTTTCAAACTGACACTTAACACATCTTTCCTCAGTCTGAGGAATGATTGAGGAGTTATATACTGTCTGCAACATTAACTATATTGTGAACTCAAAACTGCCTTATTTCCAACATTTACGGTCTCAGAAACTTCACACACTTATAGTAGAGCACTAATTAAAATGTGTCAGATATCTTCTCTATCACTGTGAAACTAATTTGATTCAGTCCTGAGCCAAATAAATCTGACAGACACATGAAACCCTTTGGAGTTCTGCCACTTTATGTGGGTATTAAAAGACAGAGAGGCAAACAAGATGAACATTACTTACTCAACATTCCTGTCATGCAGCAGCTGCAGGAGCAGTGATTTGGCAGTTTGAGTGATATTGATCACCGTGTGATTGCATGAATGTGCCACATATCGATGTTATAAAGGGTTAACAAACACACAAAGAAGAACTAATAATGGGATTTTCTCTTTCTTTATGAGGTGTTTTGCAGATGCTTTGACATACAACGAATCAACTTTTAACTTCTTTTCATGTGCTTTTCATGTACCATAAACTATACCAGGACAGAAGGATGAAATCGACCCTTTGTCTTCTCCGTAATGAGACAAATTAATAAAGATAAGCAGTGGTGTAAAATGCAATGAATGTAAATGTGCTAAACTATCTGTGTCATCATTCATTCATCTTGGCTCTTTTAAAGAACAGACTCAGATGAGTATATTTCGTCACTGGAGCATCGAATGAGGACCACTCCACTCTGAACCGCTCTCCTTTCTGCTCTATTTAGCTGATGTGGTTTGTTTTATTTGCACAAATGATAAAAAACACAATAAATACAAACTCTATAGGTGCAACAACACAATCACTCCCACAGTGACACCACCAGTAAACACTGCTATCTCTGCAGTCTGATGGTCTGTGTAGTTCACCTTCTGTGGACACACACACATACACTGGTATGGATTTGACTGATATGGACATATGAAAGCCGATTACTAATATCTTTGTACCACGGCTGCTGAGAGCCATAATTTAATAATAAAATTGACCATAAAAGGAGAAACATTCAGATTTTTGTTTAATTTTATTCTTGGTGGAGAGGGGAAAGCGTCTGAAACAGCATTCAGATCATCATGTGGCACTAAAACTCTCCATTGAAACCCAGACTAATGAAATAGTTTTATAGGGTCAGCAGCTCTTTAAGGCGGGATGAGCATCACAGAGCTCAGTCACACAGGAACATGGTGAGAGGCTCCTGCAGCTGATCCACACTGCAGGAGTAGATGTAGAGTAGATGTCGCCCTCCTGGAGAGTGAAGCTCAGGTAGGAGAAGATGTGGAAGCTGAAGTCCTTGTTGGAGTCGACTGGCTGCCGGTTCCTGAACCAGCTGATGACTAGTGGCGTGGGATGGAAGTCACTCAGCCAGCAGATGATGGTGTTGGCGACCTCCTGCATGGGGAACACCTGGGAGGTACAGTAGGTGGGACTGTGGATGGATGGATGAATGAATTGATGGATGTTTGACTGATACTGCACAATCAGTGTTAAAATCAGCACTATGCCGTGTTTCTAAGTCGACACCATCAGAGTTCATTCAACACTTTAAGTTTTGAGGAGCCGCCTCAGAGTCACATCAGCTCTATGATGGACAAACAACTCTTCAATCAGCACTTGGCAACTCCCCATAATTACAGTAGCGTGGATTCAGTCTAATCTTCAACGCTGTGATGCCAAACCAGGGCTGTAATCAACCTAAAAGTCATGTACACGACACATTTCCCAGTGTTCACAAGTGTTGGTTTTCCTCTGATAATCATCTGGAGAGTTGATAAGTGCTGATTGGAGAGTTGTTTGTCCACTCGTGGAGCTGATGTGGCTCTGTTGAAAACCATCTATTAAATTACCTCTGATTGGTGTGGACTGAGGACTGACATAAACAACACTTGGTTGCACCACACAGTGATGCTGCATACTGATACTGTACCTGTTCTACTCCTAGAAAACCAATTTCATCAACTCTGCTGCCGCCGTTATGCTACAGTAGTTTTAGTAACACGCTGTGGGCGTTGATGGAGTCAGCAATCTTTGGCTTTATTATAGACGATTGTTGCTGTTTGATTCTTTTTATTTCACAGCTTAGTTTTGTTGAGAAAACTGCGAATGATGATGATAATTATGATGATGATGATAATGATTATGATGATAATGATGACTGTTGATGTTTTGTCGGTTGTTTTGATTGTCATGGTCATTTTGGGACAGCTTGGAGAAAGTGCTTTATGTCATAGTGAAAAGTGGTGTTGGGCTGTGGTGCCATTGTGTGGTAACAATAATAATAATAACAATAATTAAGTAACCATTGGAAAATCTCTCATTTTCAACCTGAGAAACAAACTGTCACTGATGGAGGGTTCTTCTCCCATTTAATGGAACAGGAGATGTTGTATTTGCAGGTACCGATAGCCCCGTAGACCTCAGCAGGCAGGCAGGAGTCAGGGGTCAGGGGTCAGAGGTCAGGGGTCAGGGGGTCAGGGGTCCACTGCTCAGTAAACTCTGGCAGACGCTGCACTGGCTTATAGACCACTGGGTCCACGTAGAAGAGCTCATCACCATCAAACTCCACATCGTACCATCTACTATGAGCTCCCCCATCTGTCTCGTTCCATTGGCAGAAGGTCAAAATGTGAAGCAAGTGTTATTGGATTGGAGGGATAACACGCCACGCTGTCACATCCTGGTGTTTGCCATGCAACGCGTTCACCCCTGTGGCTGTGGTCCTAATATGGGCCGAGATCTCAACCGATGTGGGAAATTAACACCAGCCGACAAATGGTGACAAATGTTGGCCGTGAAAGTTTGTCTTCTGTATCAGCCACGTTGGCCGGTACCCAGACATGGTCCTGTTCTAATTTTAGGATGTACCACCAGCAGACAAACAGTTGGTTTCCTGCCCTGGTTTTAATACCTCAACATGTATCAACTTCCATCATTTCAAGGTGCCAACATCGTCGCTTTTCTTTTCTCATTTTGGTGCTTGCAAAATGAAAAACAAACTCTTCGTACCTTTTGCTACCTCGGCGCATGACAAATTATGTACTTTTACAGCACTTACTCTGTGTCAGTAGACAAATAACCAGCAGCATTAGAAACAGAATCATCCCCATTTGAAAGCTGTTCAGGTCCTACAAACTGTGTCACTGTCAGTACAGAGACTATCACTCCCCTCAAATATGAAACTGAAACCATGCATTCAAATGACAAAATAACTTCCTCATCCCACAAGTTAATATTTGTATTTCAATGGCAGTTTCCACCTAGAAAATGTTCAAGGCACCAGCAGCTCAGACATGATTAACCACTGCCACCTTGTGCAGAACTATGATAACTACAACACGCTCTGGAACAAAGGCACATCGAGAATAAACTACAGATACTATCCAGTTTCTGAAATATCAGGTGTGGTGGCACATATTCATCAGTCTTCTTATATCTCACTAAGTTAGAAACATATGCATGTACCAATGTGGTATCAGTACAGTGTGTGGATATAATGGAAAGACCTGGGCCTGTAACTTAGACAAAACAAGACGTGGCCTTGCATACTTCACATGCATCCAGAGTACATGCTGTCTAGAATATCAGCCTGTGGCCTCTAAAACCCTATGAAGGGTAAAGTACTTTCAACTGCTGATCAGTCACCTTGATCTTTTTATGCCTGGACGAAACCTCTGCCTCCTCGAGTCTTAAATTCCACCACAGGTTTCAAGTGGTATTGTATAAAGCGATGGTTTGCAATGGTCAACTAAGAATTTACACGTTTTGTGATAGATCAGTATATTGCTATTAAATGTCTAGATTTGCATAGCATTGTTCGTTAAAGTGCTATAAAAAAGCAAATGATTTTCTGACTTCATTAATACCCAAAGGTCTAAGGGCAACTGATAAATAAAATTAACGATATTGGACTGACAAAACATTACAACAGTATAAGTGTGTCTCAGAAAGTATGACAGTAATCATACCCGGGTTTACACACATGTATGCACCACTCATTCATCCCAGACACACACAAAACTCAAGAGTTTCTACAGAAGAGATTATTTTAATATACACAGTCAAATGAAAGGTATGTTTCTGAGAGGCAGCAATCCGGTCGACCAGAGGATAGCAATGCTTATTAAATGTTCTTCGAGAAAAGGTCACGTGAAACATCAAAATTGAAATGAGAAATATGTAAAAAACGAAACAATCATTTGTGCAACAGTCAAATACAGTGTAAGTATATACAAGGATATCTTCTTTCAGAGAACATTCAACAACAGCTTCAACTATGCGCGGTCAATGGTCAACTCCAGTCCTTCTATGGGAACACTGTAGCTCTGTTCAATCACCCAGGCTTCTTTAAGAAACCTTCACTAAGTTTTCAAGTGCAGTAAATGTCTTAAGAACTAGTAATGCAATACTTCACACACACTAAAGCCAGGATTATCTTTAAGGTACATGTAGACCTACAGTATATTCTGATTCAGTACTGTTCGTTTCTCTACGGAATAGCCAGACACTAAAGTTACTGTTTGACATGACGAACCCAAAAGGTTAAGAATATCAAAAAGGGAACTTGAAGAACTGATGGTAAAATATTGAAGACAGCACTTAGTTTAGGTTCAAGTTTAGTGTTTTAAAAAAAAAAATTAAGAGTATAGTGTACCCATAACATCCATACCATTTGAATGAGTAAATAACTAGATTAAAATTTTTGTAATTACATTAAACCAATTGTGTAGAGCCACTTTGTTTTCCAAACAAAGGGCAGTTTCAGACCGCAGAGCTCCATGTCTAACAGCAGCCAGAACAATGGGTGCAGACACAACAGAGCAAAACTCTACTCAGAACTTGAACTTTTGTCAACTTTACAGATTTTAACTTCCATGTGGCCAAAGGCTGAGGCTTTGATTCGCTGCTCAGTCGCTCTTTGGCAGGCAGACATTAACTGGGTATAAGCGAGAGGGACAGATGGGGCTTGGCGTCCTGTGCGGCGTGTGACTGTGGCGCCGAGGAACAAACCGCAGAACATGTCATCCTGGACTGCCCAATGTATCGGGCACCCAACGGGATGCATGGTCTGTCGGTCCTGGACGACAAGTCGATGGCTTCTGGAGGTGTGTCCGGAAGTGTAGCCCCGGGTGATCCTATTCCCCAGGCCGGGGTGGTAAAAGGAGAAACCCTCGACCCCGAGCCTGGGGAATGAGGACGAACAACTCCATCCCGCCCAAACGAAGAAGCGAGAGGGAAACTTGGCAGTAACCTCCCTGGAGCTCGAACAATATTCTTCCAAATAAACGTGCGGTTACTGACAACAATTTAGGTCATTAAGACTCGGGGTTGATTAGGAGTAAGGCCCATCTCTCCACATCCTTTCATTACTCCACCTCCCTCTTTGGGGGATAACCATAAAATTCATTCTTCTTTATAAAAGAAACAGATACATTTGTACAACTATTTACAGGGGGAGGGCGGGGAGACCAAGGCATTCAGTGTTTGGGTTCTACGATATTCCATAGGGTTTCTCTCACATCCCTCACTCCTGTGTACAACCTCCATCCTCCTCTTGGTAATCTTGGGAGTGTCCGCGCCGTGGTGTCCGACAGGGGTGTCCTCTCGGCCCGCTACTGTTTTCAGGGTGCGCTCTTGTTTTCTTGGCCACCCCGTGTCCCTGAGTTCTTTAGGGAGTCATTAGTGTTTTCTCTCTTTAGCCAGTAGTAAGGTTCTCAACCCGAGTCTGAATCGCTGGTGTCTGAGGAAGAGGACGAGGAGGAGGAGGAAGAGTCGGAGCTGGAGCTGCTGCCGCTGAGTTGCGAGGGCTGGGCGTGAGTCTCCACGGCGCTGGGCTTCTCCACTGAGGCGAGAGTGAGAGGAGAAACGTTTAATTCTGCTAATCCACAACGTAGGGAGGAGGGCGATTACAAAAGACAAACCGTGATGTATAAAAAGGAACATTTATGATATGAGAGGTAAGAAATGAATATAAAGAATGAGGACGTGAGCTCACCCTTGGGTTTCTGGGGTTTCTTGCCGGAGTTGAGCTGACCACTAACATCCTGCAGTCTCCTTTCTAACTCCCTCCTCTTCTCCAGAGTCAGCTCCTCTTTGGACTTGCCACCGCTGCCTTTCTTCGCCCCTGAACATGAGGAAGGACAAGTTTGTTACTGACTCAGGAACACACCAAGTTCACCACATTGCTGAGTGTAGATGAATATAGATGGGATTTGTGTTAGCAGGGGATGGGGTGGTTTGGGGACACCAGATTTACTACTGAGCCTTCTGGAGAAGTATTCACCCCTCCCTTGACTTTTTGCTGTGCTATTAAGTCTATGGAAATGAAAACAAAATTGTTGAAATTTATGAGGAAGGATAAAATTAAAAACAGAGAAATCATATTCAACCCATTTGCTTTGTTTGTGGGATAATTTGTTCAACATTCCCTTTTCTGTAGGTGCTTCTGTCAGATATGATTGTCTCTTCTCATTGACCCTCTTGACTATGGCTGTAGGTTACAGTAATAAATAAGCCTGGCTGTGCATTACTTTAGCAGTGTAGCCCATCCCACATTAACAATGTTGTAAATACTTGTGATTTGTTTATGTTCAATAGATGTGACAGACAACGAGGATGTTAGCTAACCTGTAATGTCTGACAAACAGGCAAAACAACTCATACCAACACCATACCATACGTCAAAATGAGGATCTGCTATGCAAAATGTTCACAGGTCCGGGTTTTAAATAGTTGCTCACCCAACACAATGTAACAAAGGACAGTTGTATCAGATGCTGCGTATTGATAAACTGTCCCCATATTTCCACAAGCCAGAAAGGACCTAAATGTACTGTTCATGAGTGCAAAACCCAAAGACTGAAAAAGCTCCACATCAAACCAAAACACGTGTCGGCTGGCTGACCGGTGTCGGCTTGCTGGCTCACCATAAGGCTTGCGAGGCTTCTTCCTCAGACACGTCATGACATAGCGCTCCAGCTCTTTCAGTGTAGATGGCTTCAGTGTCTCGAAGTCAATCTCAATCTCCTCGGGGTTGGTGTCCCTCAGCGAGGGCTCCCTGGCCTGGATGATGTGAACCACACGACCCAGCTTCTCCCCTGGTAGCTTGTTGATGTCCAGGCTCAGCTGGCGCTTCTCGTCGTACGACATGGGCACGATCTCCTCCTCTTCCTCCGAGTCGTAGTGGGGCAGCATGGAGGAGGCCGGTGGGGTGTACAAAGTCTTCTTTATGGTCCTGTTGAATGAAGAAGGGGAGGAGATACTATCAGGACAATCGGGGGGAATAAAGACGACTGTTATTTCTAATTTGAGGATGCATCCAAGCATGTTAAAGCTTTGGAAACACCGTTTAATGTGAAGATTAAGTTTTATGGTAATTAGCTGTGTAATTAAGGAAGTACTGACTTGCTGTTCTTGTTACTCTTCTTCCCCGGGCCCCTCTTCCCTTGGGTAGCACCTCCTCTAGCAGACTTGGTCTTCAGTGTCTTCCCTGGCAGCTTCCACTCCTCCGAGTCGGCTCTACCTCGGATCCCTCGGCTATGCTTCTCCGGCTTCTTCTTTTTCTTCTTCTCCTTCTTGTCTTTCTTCTCTTTCTTCTTCTTGGGCTTGGCGATGGGGCCTTGGGAGAGGGCAGCCAGCTGTTCGTGCACGGCTCGGAGCTGTGGGGAGGGAAGATAATATTTAGGTGAAAGGTGAATTGCCATAACTAAACTAAAAAGGAAATCGTATGGAAGTGGCAGTAAGCTACAGAATAAAGTCAGGACATAACTTGAACAATACTACACACAGTATATCAGTGTGGGGGACATGGTATCCTTGGCTGTTATAGGATATAATGCTTTTCTAATACATAGCAGACATAAAATGAGAATTAAAACAGGAGTACATAAATGTTATTAATAGTTTTCTAATTCATTACTTCTGTGGCAGCAGATCATTGGCCAGATAAACTGCACTGCATTGTATGTTCAATACAATAAAATGGTGTGAACTATAGTTGCATCATTATTTTTAGACTGTATGTTTTTGCAAATATCTATTGATTACAATTCATTCTACCAAGTTAGGTGGAGAACGGAGTGACTGAAAACGTTTGGGAACGGCTGGCACAGATTAAGTTTATTATAGTAATAATAATAAACATTCGATGTCTTACCTGCGTGCACACCTGGTCCTGTAACTCAGCCAGGCGGTGCGCTCGCTCTTCCTCGCTGTCTGAACTGGGGCTGCTCTCGCTCTCCTCACTCTCGCTGCTGGGCTCACTCGCGGAGGAGGAGGAAGATGAGGAGGAGGAGGAGGAAGAAGACGACGAAGAGGACGAAGAGTGTCTGCTCATAGACATAGCTGGGTGATCCATATGTGGCTCATCTGGCATCTTGGCGAAACGAAACTCAAACACGTCCTGGGGGACAGAAGGACCAGACGGGAGGGAAGAGAGGATTGGAATAAAACAAAATGGAAGGCTTAAATCTTGGCAGACGTTTTCTTCGCTCACTGCATGTTCCACTAGCAATTTAACCTAATAAAATATTGTTTGAATTGATCATAAAGGTAGACTTTGACTCCTGAGCTCACCTGTAGCTTCCGTGCCATGCCTACAACGTCGTGGTCAGGTGGGTTGTACTTGTAGCAGTTGGAGAACATGAGTCTGACGTCACCGGCGAATTGCTGAGCGTCCCTGTACTCACGACAATCCATCTTCCTCTGACGAAGAGATAGGAGCAATGGTTAGAACTTTGACTAGAAACTAGTCTTGACTTTCTGCAATTTGATTTTTCAGGATTTCAAATATGTTTTCCTTATTTGCTCAATATTAAAGCACCTATCACAGCTCAAGTGTGCAGGAACAAATAAATAAATAAAACACTCAAGCACAACATGAAAAAATAATAATCCGGATTTGTTTCTATCCTGATCCTTGTTCCAGGTCTTACCCACCCAACACACAACATATAAACTCACCATTCGATATTATAACGATATTTTGAACAAAACTTGAATGAAAATTTATGACTGAAAAAATTGTCTTTTATTTTAAAGACACAAAATATGCAAAACAATACCATTTGCCCTATACATGTATTTCTATTTCTTATGACATTGTAAACAAGATGTGCTATAGTAACATGAACATGGTATAGACTAATCAAGTCATCTTGTCATAAATGGCAACAAAAAGTGTTCTTAATCTATTAAAGTCTAAGTGGAAACAAACTATAATAAAATGTCCATGAATAAAGTATGAAAGTCCCATTACCAATTTGTGGGGAAAAAACAGGGGGGGGGGTTGAAACTTTTTTATGCATGAAAATAAATCACAAACCACAGTAGTAGATATAGACTATAAAGCCTGAACATGTTGACGCATAATGAGACACGGAGAGCAGAAAACAGCGATTCCCTCGGCGGTGCCGAACCACCGAGGGAATCGCCACACCCGTCCCCTCCCCGGAGAGCCGAAGTTAGGAGGTTTGTTTGTTGTATGACTCCATGGAAGGCTGAAGGGATTTTTTAAGAAATTAAAGCTAGCTCTTGGTCATCTGGCAAAAGTTACCTAGTGCAGCTTTTAGGAATGGATGACCTGATATTGCGAACCACGTTTTCGTCTCAACGATGCATATAGTCATGTTTTTATATCGCGATATTTCATGGCACAATAGTTCGTCACACCCCTACTGGTTAGGATATTCTGTCATTATGAGATCAACTGTTTAGGAAAAACAGAGATCTGAAATAACATGACTCAAGAGTATTAATACTGCAGTATAAGTATTAAAATAGTGTTTCTATGATTCATTCTACCACTTAAAGAGTATACCAGATGTTACCTTGATGGTGTTGAGGTCCATGGGGACCTTGATGATATCGTGATAGTCGTGAAGCCCCAGCGCCGATGCGTCGACAGGCGTATAGAAAGGCCAGGCGTATGCAGCGTGCTTCTTCGACAATATATCCTTCAGCAGCCCGCTACAATACCTCAACTGTGGGCTCAGCTTGCCTTTCCGTGAGGGCTGGAGCTGGACAGAATCCGGCAAGTCCTTTTTGGGGGGTTTGATGGGGCGTCCGCTGCCCACTCTGCGTCCAGTGCCGGCCATCATGGGCTGCAGCAGGACAGGACCGCTAGGGCCCCTAACCAGGCCCATGCCAGGAGGGGTCTCCATGCTCATGCCCGCCAGGGAGGAGAGAGTGAGTGGGGAGGAGTCATGGACCTGGCCACCGTGGCCTCCCTTCCCTAAGCCTACCATGCGAGCTCCACCCGACAGGCCCACAGTCAGGCCCATGTTGGATGGGGTGGTGGTGTCTGCCTTCCGCTTTACACCTTTCTTCTACAGAGAAAAGAACAGGTTGAAAGCCATCGTTATAACACAGAGTTCCAGACAACAAAAAGCTGTTACAAGAGAGACTATGAAAACAAACAAAAGATAATGACAATATTGTGGCCAGTTTCCAGTCATCACACTGCCTGCAATTCTTTTCGTACCGATTTAACTCAGACATAATAAAGGCATTTCCTTGCACTTGAATGACTTCCACTTCTGCCTTGTTCGACGTCTGAATGAGTTCTAGCAGCAGGTGTGTTCTTTAATGTCTTCAATAAATCTCTCAAAATAACACTCACAGCAGAAGCAGAAGCAGACGCAGCACTACCTGAGCTCTGAAAAGCCCAAACAAACTCTGACCTTCTGTTAATGTGAAAGAGTCACAGCACTTTTAAATTTACACCTTGGCTTCCCCTGGCTAGTAGCTAGGTGACCGGTCTTTGACCATACAAGTTCCTAAGTTTTGCGGCGGCAGGATGGCTTCGATGGTAAAGAAACCTTCCTGCAACCAGAAGGGTTCCATCCCTGCAACAGCAACGAGTCCTGTCAAAGTGTCCTTGAGCAAGACACTGAACCCCTACTGCCTCAATGACTGTAAGTCACTCTGGAGAAGAAAAACAGCCACAATGCCTTAAAAATGCGTTGATAGTGCACCTGAGTCACGGTTTATCATATTGGCCTTATTATGATTGTATTGTATAATTTGAATGAAGTTTATTATGATTATATTTATGTTGTGAGGCGTGTACCTTAGTGGTGGGCTGTGTGGGGGGCATGACCATGATGTTGGCCGGTGGCAGGCTCTTGGTCAGGACAGTCTGGGGAGAGTTGGCCAGCATGGAGTCTCCTGTGTCCGAGGAAGAGGGGGAGTACGCCGACTGAGACACTGCTGGTACCTGGTGAGCCCTTGATGCTGAGAGATATATAACAAATGTAATGTGATGTAATGTAATTGGGCTAAAAGGACAACAAGTCGATTCTTCACATGAATATTTCTGAACAGTTTGGAGAAACCCCGTTACTGGCTTTACACGATGCTGCCCATCAAATTGTTGAATCCTACTTTTCATGTTTACTCCAGGGTGTGTTACATCAACTTAACTTTAAGAAATTTTAATGCCAGATAGAAGAAAAAAAGAAGAAAAAAATCACATTTGAAAAACATGAAAACAACTACACATAATAATGGTCCGTATAACTGGACTCATTTCTCAAAGGAAGAAAAACACTCCAAAACAAACTAAATTTCTAAGAACTAAAAATGAATTCAACTGTATTCAAGACCGTTTAAAGCCTTGAGTTTAGATACTATAATACAGGACTATTTCAGGACCTGCATGTAGCCTGTTCCTTGTTTCTGACAGGCAGAAATGAGAGTAAATAATCTCGAAAGTCAATGCTCAGGGATGCAACAAACCCATCAGGGGTGAAAAAGGTGACAAAAAAGTTTTTTTTAAATATCAGCTTTAAAATGTGGATTTACAGTGGATTTTAGCATGAGGATATAGGGAAAAACTCAACTCACCCTAGAATTAATGTAATCTTACTGCTACAAAGGTAATGTAAGGGGGACGTCAGTTCAGGGCACTTAAAAAACAAAACAAAACAAAAAAATACAGTTGAGAGGGCAAGGCCGGATCCAAAATTGTATTAAGTGCATTGCATCCACAATACAATAAAGTTCATCAGCTCCAGCTCCACTTGCATCTCACACCTGCCTCAATCTGCTTTACCAGCAGTCCCTTGCTCTGCCCTAATTCTCTCATCCTGAAATGGCACCGGATGATGAACATTCA
>CABFOS010118694.1:0-15234 GCA_900660315.1 Diretmoides pauciradiatus
AAGATTATTACGAGAGGAGGAAAAAAGTAAAGAAAAGACTGAGAAGAAACGGCTTAAGAAACAGGCAAGTTGTGATTTTGTACCACCAGCCATTCCCAACAGGATCCTACCAGTAATGACTGTTAGATTGTGTAAACTCCTTGTCTGACACCTGCATCCTTGCCCAACAGAAACAGAGGGAAAGAAAACGACTTGAGAAGCAAAAACGGGATCCTCAAAGTGCAGAGGTAATTGGAACTGGAACTTGAAAAATGTAAACATTGACCAACCCGTAGCATCCAACCAAATACCACATCAAAGTGCGTATTCATACCCTAACAGTGTCTTTGTTTTCTATTCCACAGGGAAAAAACGAGTCTCAGCAGTCTAAAGCAGAGGAGAGTCAAAGAGATGATAAACCTACCAAAGACGATACCAATTCCAGTGTTCCACATTTAACTTCATCTAGAGATACAGACAGCAGTGACAGTAGCGAAGAGGAATCCAGCGAAGAAGGGAGTGAACCTGGGAGTGAATCGGGCGACTCTGAGGTACGGAGAACTCGTACTTACAAATAACTTCCTTTGAGGTTTGAGTCAATTCCATTTAACCGCAAGTCTGGTAACATTTGAAAGAAAAAATGCCAATGAGTAATCGCAAAGAAAGCTTGTTCTAATTGAACATGTCTGAATTGGCATCGAACCTAACTTCGCTCTTTGTTCTTTTTCTAAATGGGTAAGTAAAAAATTGTAGAAATAGAAATGTGAGTTTTTACCATACAATCGTTATTTAATCACAATTAGCCTTTTCTCAACTGAAATAAAGGATCTATATTTAACAACTTCATATGGTTTTAGGGGAAATTGTGTATGTGTCAAAATTGAAATAGTTTAAAGGGAATTGGTGCAGATGAAAAAATGAGTGAACCTCCTGCCCTGAAGTGGATGTCCTGAAAATATCACCAAGAGCCAAAAGAAAAACATTAAAACTAGTAAAAAAACAACAACAACAACAACCCAAGAATAAAATGCATGAGATCTGCAACCCTCCATTGTTGCATCTGTCAACAATAAGAACACTGAATAGAGATGGCACCAACCAGTCGCCAAGAAGTTTAGTGTTTTGGAGTCCTGACTTTAATCCAATTGAGATGCTGTGGCAGGAACTAAAGCGGTCTGTCCATGCCAGACAGCCCTCAAATAAACCTCAGTGTTGACTGAGTTATGTGAGGGGGAGTGGGAGACAATCCCTCCAGGAAGATGCCAGAGACTGATCAGTGCCTGTAGGAGACGTCTACCCCAAGGCATTGCAGTTATAGGAGGAGTTCACATATTTTTGCACACAGGGATATCTGAGTTTTGGATAAATAAGCCAGTTTGCTAAATGAACAATGAGAGTATATCATATTTATTTGTCAATGTTCTTTATTTTGAATGTCTTCGTTAGGATTTGAGGTTTAGATGATATTATAAGGTTATTCCTCTATAGATAGGGTTCAAAAACTTTCAAGCATGACTGTATAAAGTGTAATTTGTAATTCAGCTGCAACACGAACGGTATACATCATACACTTTAAAAAGTCCCCACATTTGTTTTTGCCTTTGCACTACTTAGAAAGGTGATGTTTTTGAACTATAGACCAAGCCTATGTATGTGTTTTTTATTTATTTATTGTGACCTTGCCTGTGTTTTTTAGGAATTGGATTTGACCAGTTCTTTTGTGAGTAAAGCTGCTCTCATAGCCAAGCGTAAGTTAGAGCAGAATTCCCGGCCGGAGAGGAGGGAGCAAAAGAAGAACCCGGTTAAAGAGGAAACTCGACGAGCCACCGACAAACCTAACGAACCCAACGAAGACCAGGATGATGTAAAGAAGGTAAGGGTCATTCTGCATAGTAGTCAACTTTATAAAGACGACAATTAAGCCTTTCCTCGTTTATTGATGTCTTGCATCTATGCTAAATTCTTGCATTATTGGTATTTATCCACATGCTCTGAATTACTACCAAGATGGGAAGAAACGCTAGATTTATTTGACGGGGTTTCCCAGACGGGCTGTGGTTTGTGTTGTACAATATAATGAAAATAAAATACAAAATTACTCTAGAGAAAAAGGGACTAAGTACAATATTGTGACACTACAGTCAATCACCCAGTAACCAGCTTGTTTTGGAGGGTTTTACTTCTTGCAGTGCCATTTACTTGTCTGTAGAAATAGACTTCATGAGCCCCCTTTAACCTTTTTTCCCCTTAAACCAAAGATTGTATGTTTAAGAATATGATAGATCTTCGTTTGATTCATGCCGTGAATATTTAAACTACCGTTCCATGCTCACTCACTCTTGTCATTTTACATTTCTCTGTCATTGTCATAACAGACTACCACCGCCCTTAACAGTCTCACCCTTGAAGATAATCTAAGAATAAGTACAGAGCTTGCAGGTGAGTTTTGTCCAGTCAATGTTCATAAAATGTCAGACAAATGGGTTAATAATTATTTGTGGCTAAATCACTGTGTGTATACTGTATATATAACCAATGCTTTCTAAATTATGAAATTATTCTTATTTACAGTGCTTGGAAATAAGTTTGCGAGTACTGGACAATTTGATACGGCTGTGAAGTATTTCACGGACGCAATTAAGTACAACCCTACAGAATATAAGTAAGCATAAGTCTTATTAATTATAACCAATTTTACTCCCCCCTCCCACCTCCCCTCTGTAATTTTACTTGAAATCCCCACTTGTAATGTCCTCCTTCACACTAACACTGTCCACAGGCTGTGAGCCAGTGTATGAACTGAAGTTGACTTATTTGGGTTTCAGGTTGTTTGGCAATCGCTCCTTCTGTTTTGAAAAGATGCAAGAATATGAGAAGGCGGTGACTGATGCTGAGTTGTCCCTCAACATGTGTCCCGGCTGGGTTAAAGGCCTTTATAGGAAGGGTAGGGCTCTGGCAGGACTAAAGGTAAAAGTGTGTGTGTGTGTGTGACATTTCGGGTTGGAATGACCTTGTGGTCACTTCAGCCTCGTTGCAACATCAGTGAGTTCATGCCAACAAGTTGTCATTTGACTGCCCAGGCTGACATTATTTGATAAAACTGTTTGACCAGTCCATTACTGCTGTCGGGGAAATTTGCCTGTAAGCACTCAATAATCTTTGAAATAACACAAAACACTGACCTGTTGAAGTGTAAAAATATATTGCATACAGTTATATTGGAGAGAGAGATCTTTTCGGAACCAATCTTTCTCGTATATTTGGAGACAAAGCAGTCGGTCCTGATTGGCTCTCTGCACTAGCATGATCTGGTTTAGCCTATAGAGTAACTCCCCTTGTGTTCCCCTTGAGGTCAAATTCATGACCTCTTCGAAGGGGCCTCCTCGGCCTGTGTGGAATACCCAGGCACATTCTGTGGCACGTGACGTCATAGCTTCAGTACAGCCAGCCACAGCGTGATAAATGATAAACATCAGTATCCCATGCTAATTAAATCATCTATTCGTATCTTTTTAAAGCCTTTAGAACAGGGCTGATTAGTCCTGCAAAGTATCTGTCTGTGAACTTGGTGCTAGACCTGCGCGACGGCGTGTAGCGCTCACGATGGTCTCCTTTCCCCACAGAGGTATGATGAGGCTGCCCAGGCCTTTAAAGAGGTTCTGAAGCTGGACAGCTCCTGTACAGATGCTGCCCAGGAGCTGATGCAGGTGCAGATAATACAACTAATGGTGAGTAATGACGCCGTTTCCATTTCCAGGCACAGTTATCAGCGGGGTCAAAAAATGATGTGTATTGTATTTGTTATTGGGTGTTTTCCCGAGGATGATAGAAGAATGAGACCAGGACCACAGAGTAGTTTTCTTCAAGTTTATGTTGTTTCATACGGCCGGGGCCATTCAGTGCTACGTACAGTATACACAACACCGAATGGGCAAAGAAAGTGGTCGAACCGTCCTCTTCTTATAGGATTAAGTCACCCCCATCTGTTCCTTCTCTTCTTTCCTAAATCTGTCCATTAGCCCTATACGATGTCAACACATATAGGAGCAACACATATAGGAACTGCCTAGCTGCTGAGGCCTAAATTAGACATTTTCCCAGACTATCTGTCACCATCTCACATACCAGAGAACTCCTGGTCATGTAAAAATATAATATCAGTATTGGTCCTGTAACATTTTACATGATAAAAGAAAAGTAAGAAATCTGTGAAAGTGATTCATTGATACTAATCTCCCCTTATGTTGACGAGAACAATGTTGTGAAGAGAATTGTCAGACAAACTGTTGAGTAGATTTCATGCTTTTGTGTTGCTTACCTGGAATCTCGGTCTTGTTTTCAGGCGCATGGCTTCACTCGGTCGCAGAGCTCAAATGCCTTAATTATTCACGGGACAGTAGATAAAGCACTAGAGGTGCTGTACAAGTTAAATTCTAGACCAGGTGAGTGTGTTCTCGTCTTTCTTGATGGTTATATCCAGATGCTGCTTTGTGTCAGAGGAAATGAAAATCTACTTGCATGAGTTTTCTAAATCTACCTGCCTGTTTTGAGTTTATGTTTCTGGAGGTATGGAGTTGGTAGATTATCCAAAGTTGAGTCAAGTGTGTTTGTCTATTGTAGCCATTGCTAAAGCTAGGTGTCCGTTTTGTGAAATACGAATGTGAACACTTGATTGTGTTTAGGAGCCGTTTCTAACTTTCAATGCCACCTAGCTCATAGCTCTCTCCCACCCACAGTGGAGAACATCAATAGAACCTCTCCACTTCCTTCAGCCGGCCCAAACCCCCATCATCCTCCTCCTCCTCCGGCCCAGGATGCACCATTTATGACCGCTCCTTTAGGCCCGGTCCAGAATACGTCAAATGCCCATAGTCAATCAAAGCCCAACAATGAAGATCATCGACCACAACAGTGAGTATTTATTCAAGTTGCTTTACAAACCTGTTGTCCCTGCACAAAAAGTTGTTTGTTTAAAAACACCCATAATGAATATTGAATAATCAGGACTGAAGAGTGCGATTTGTCTGCATTTTGTTTAGTGCCACTTTGATTGAATGTTCCCTTGAGAAAATAGCTGTGCAATACTTTAGAGCACTTCTGATCTTAAGTTTGGGCATATTCCAATGTTCTGTGGCAATCAATGCAAGTTGACCAAAGTACATAGGTTGGCATTTGGGAAATTACGATTGGCAGTGGTCTACTTCAATAGGGCGCTATAAATCTTTATTTATCAAATTCTGTGTCGTTTTCTTTTGTGTGTAAAACAAAGCAATCTCGGTTGTGCAGAGCTTGGCACAAACTTTGGTCAGGACCTGTGGTAGATACGCACGCCAAAGGCTACGCTACAATGCTGGCAGCGCTCTTGCTTGTCTGCAGTGCTTGACAAGAAGAGGAAGCAAGTTTTTTTTTCACTTCTAACAAACGGTTAGACTCTGCAAACACTGCCACAAATTCTCTGTGTTAAAGGAGTTCAATGTGCACGTTTATTACTTGCACGTTTATTTGTTGAGCCTCACGCCTTCTCTTTATTCTTCTGTCGACAGTGTGCTGACAAAGTCTTCAGTTGTCTGATTCTTAGAAAATATTTGAGAATTTATCTGCTCTATATTACTGCAGTGTTTCTTAAAGTAAGTTTCTAGGTTTTTGGTGATAAGTGGTTATTGCTTTGGTGTAGGCACCGGCCCATCAGGAAGACAACAAGTAAACTGTGGCTAAAAAACCCATAGCAAAACGTACCAGTCCAAAAGAAAACAAGCGGCATCTCATGTTGGAATGCTTTTTATCTTGGAAAGGAAAGACAGATCACTCTAGTTTTGGCTCAAACGGTCGCTTTGCTCTTTTCGACACTTAATCTGAACGAGTATTCTGTTTCTCTCTTTCTAAACTTTTGATGAAGATTTGAGTTTTTGTAGGTACTTTGTCTTTTGAGCCATGGTGGCTATCGCTGCTCAACTACTCAGTTCTTCTATTTATACCAACCAAACTGCTGTCCGGAAATGTGAAATGCATCACTTCCTGTGTGGCAGAGGATTGTTTTTGTGTAAAGTACTCGACACCAGTGTTTAGAACAGCAAATGTAAAAGCTTTCATGAACTCTATAGGTTGACTATGACTTGGTCACTATTGTATGGCATCAATCAATGATAGAGAAAAGCAACCAGGCATGCTGACACATGTATGCATGTCAGTACACACTCAAGCATTATTACATAGACCTAGAGTATGCCAAACACATTTTTTCTTCATATGGTGATGGAAAATTAACTACCTGTGATGAGCTATGATACAAACTACTCTGCCATGGTGCAAATCATGTAAGAAGAATAACATGTGGATCTCATGCGTGGGTTGCAGGTCATCTATCACATGCTTTTGTTAAATCTCTAATCACTATCTTTAAATCTTTTCTGTAACAGGGTTCCACTGTTTCCAATATGGGTGGGAAACTTGGTTTTCACAGTAACTGAGGACATGGTAACCAACCTATTTAGCAGGTAAGGGAATACGCTTTTATTTTGAAGGCTTTCCTTCTAAAATGCTGTGTCTTCCATTTCTGGAAGAAAAAGAACTGTCTTAGTCAATATTTCTAAAATGCATATTTATATAAATTAAAATGTCTTAACTGAAACTTCAATAACCTTCCATGTAAGTATTCATAATAATAATTAATAATTTAATACCATAGAGGTGTATGGTGTTACATTTTTTACATCTCACTTTGGAATGAATCTTCACATTACCTCCACACATGTTCTCCTTTAAAGAGGTTAACTTCCCATTAAATATAATGAAAGTGTTTAGCTCTGTATGTATACTTTATTTTTAGGCAACTAGACAAGGCTGTTACAGTAACTCATTTACCTGTGCTATTTAGAACTAGCTACAGTAGCTGGGAAGGTTGTATCACAGTTGGTAGTCAACAGCCCCGAAGCTTTACGATGTCAATCTCCGTTAACCAAGACGTTCTGTTCCCTTGCAGCGTTGGGGAGGTCTATAGTGTCAAGCTTCTGACTGCCAGACGATGCGCCTTTGTAAACTTTACCAACCAGGAGCATTGTGACGAAGCGATCCGACAATTTAATGTAAGTAGTCTCGGAACTACGGGGTAATAACCACCCCCATTGCTTTGAAGATGCATTTCAAAATGTAGGTCAAGTTAATATTCTGGACATTGGTTTAAGCCATAGACCATTAATTCGGTGGCAGCACAAAGGTATTGTAGGTGGGCATGGAAGGAAAATAGTACTTACTGAGCCCTGCATATGCACTTACTATTGATGATTGGGCCTCTAACAATCTGGTCTCTATGCCAAACCAATTATTTGATCTCCCTACATGTACATTAGAGGAAGTAGGACCAGACCAGGAGCGAACATTGCCTCCCACTTATGTGTTTCTGTTCTTTGATTGTTTCTCTCCACTTCTTCAGGGGGATACGCTAATGGGCACCAAAATTGTAGTGAGATACCCGGACAGGATCCCCCTAGGCATGGGCATGTCCAGGTCAGCCCTCAAAGCTGACTATCTGCAAGAGGAGAATATCAGGTGAGCGACTTACAACCGACCTTGGTTTTAAAATCAACTTTTGGGTTTGTTTGCATTGGCCTGTTGTTAGCGAAGAACCTTTTGAACAGTCCTTTTTTGGGAAAACTGTCTTGTTTCTCTACAAAGCACCACACTACAAAAACAAATACCGGCTACTCCCGTTACAGGCAAAACGAGCGCTTCAACTGGAGGAACACGGGTTACAGCCAGAGACCCGGCCGCCCCTACAGATATCTCCCCGAACACAGAGAGCCCAAGCAATGAAAGGAACACGATGCCAACAAGCTACGCGGGTCCTAACATCATCAATAGAAGCAGAATCTCTTTCACTGTCCAATCCAGAATAGTTACATTTACAGGCTTTTAAGGCTTTGCTTGCTCTTTTTACAAAAAAGATGCATAACTTTCAGTATTAGTCACCAAAACATAAAAGCAACTGTTTTTTTCCGTTTTTGTCCAGAATAAAACATAAAAATCACCAGCTTTACATAAATTGATTCCAGGTTTCCCACAAAGCATCTTAGCATCAAGATCACACGCGGGTCCAAGTGCTAAAATGTCAAACTGGAATCATGAATTGCTGGATAGTTACAGCCCCTAAACCACATTTTATTTTGAAATGGTCTGAAGCAAATTGAGACGTTCTTTTTGTATCTCATATTTGGCTGTTCTTTATCAACAGACACAAAAATACCATAATGTTAATGCTTATGGGTGAAAAGGGCCTTTTATGTCTCTATATTCAATAGTTCATAATCCTGTGCATTTTTCAGCTTTGTCTGTAATTCGTTTAAATCAAAATACAGTAAAACTGATACTTTTATTGCTGTTTTTATTCATTTAAGGTTGCTTTGCTCTACAGTCAAGATTACAATACTGTCAGTGATAATGGGCATTTTCAGTCATTTTATATTTGCATTATTTCACTCAGAAGCCTTTTGTTAATCATAGCATTGATGTTGTTAATCTCCTAAAGAATTAAAGATTCTTTCATATTCTGACTTGCTGTCTCATCACTTAATTGAATTTTCCTGATGTATTTTTTATGGCCAGAAAACCAACAGATGGCAGCACAAACCATGTGTTGCATCCACAGCCTATAGTGGCAACTTAGTCTTCAAATGTTTCTATGTGAAGATCATTCCTTTATAAGCGTTCATTTGACTGGTTTCTTACTTAAAGCACCATAGTATAGTGACAATTCACTATATTATACTAGGGTACATGTATAAGTGCACTACATGATATTAACATTTCCCTGCAGCCTCAGCTACAGCAGTGATTTCTTTATATTGTGAGCATCTGCAGAAAATCCAGAAGGGCCATTATTGACCATAATGCTGCTCTTGTGTGGCTAAAGCTGAAATGTGCACCATTTCACAAACATCTGGCACTACTTAATTACTTTTCCATTTAGAGTTATTTAAACCATCCAAATGTTACAGGTTTAAGAAACTTCAGAAATGCAACAAAAAAAATTGGATCCTTAAGCAGCAGTGACAATGGATTGATTGAATTCCAGGTCCACCAGCACCTTTCAAATCATTGAACTTGCCAAAAATAGGGGCTCATTTATCACTGATGTCTAAGGGGTATTTGAATTATTAGAGTTTGGGATTTGAGACTACTTTCCTAACAAGCTCATAAGTCATGCAAATGTACGGAGCAATCCTTAATTGGGTTTTAGGCTGTTCGGCTTACCCAACATACTGTAGAGGTGTAGTACAGAATGACTTATCAAGGCAAAATGAGTTGCTATACCATGCCTATTCCATGATGGGAAGGTCACAGGTTCAAACCCCACAACCCCAGTTATATGTAAAATGCATCTATGTTTCTGTTGACACACATACTGTACTTAAAGTGAGAGACACTGATTTTTTTATAGTATAATACGATTTGAAGCGGAAAATTGAAAACCGGGTTAAACTGTAATCAACGATTCAGCTTCCTGACAGTCGCCACACACACAGCCAAATTTAGCTCCAGTATCATTGATGCAAACTCTGTGGGTGTCACGGGGGCCGGTGACTAAGAAGCCATTGCATAGTGGAAAGTAGGATTAAAAATACATTAGTAGTTGTTTTTTGCAACACCCCCGAGGTGGAAAGTTTGGCTGGTGATGGCAACTTCGGGATTAATTAGTGCAAGAAATCTTTGTGGTGTGCACCCACCCGTGACTGTGCTCTGACAATAGCCTGTACTCAGCCCTGTGCTTTACATACTCTCCTCGGGCAAAGTTTTTAGATTGCCTGTGGCCATGGAGGACCTGTGTAATACACCAACCTCCACCTGGTGTACTAAATCCTATTAGTAAGATACAGAGGGCAAGGGGAAGTAATGAAATGTGCTGATAGAAAGCAGCTCAGGGAAACTGTCATTTCCACATTGTACTCAGGAAGTCCTACGTGGACTATCTGTCATCTAGGTTTTGTTTTTACTTTGAGTGGGCATCAGATCTTGGTTAGAAAATGACTTCCTTCTGTATTCTATATCTATGCAAACTCTCCCACCCCAAATTTAGCTCCTTTGTTGTCTGAACTCTTGCAAATGCTTTGGCAAAGAGCCAGTAATCCGATACCCAGTCACTTTAATTTGTTCACTACACAAACCTATCAAATTCAATTAAGAGGCAGGATAACAGAACCCAACTGATATGACTTGGTTTAATTTAAGCCTGTTATGTATAATTGTATTGATTCCCATCAGTTTGCCTCTTTTGTTCAGTGTAATGAGCATTAGTTTTCACCTTCCTGAAGCTGTTGTGGCATCACATTCAACCACTTAAACTTTTTCAGCTCCCTGTGACCTAGTTTAACTGAGCGGCTCCAGTTTCCACCAGAGGTCCTGGTTTGGTATGCAGGATTGTCATTTCATACTCATGTCAACTAATGAACCAGAGTAATATTTTCACATACTGTCACTTCTATCATTCAAGTTTCACTCTAAAGGTACAATTCAAAATGTATTTTGACTATCTAAAGTTTAGTTAGTTACCCCCGCCCAAGGACGAAGTCCAGCTCAGCTCTTCATCTCCGGTTGTACTTGTTAGGACCTTCGTTTCTTGATGGGATTTGAAGATTTTGGCTGATGTATAAAGTCAATATGACTGTCAACTATCCCATCTAACTCTATAGCTCAAGATTATTCACGAGTTCATATGTGAACAACAGCAGAATGAAAACCACTTAAACGTTTCTCAGGAAACATTGTGCAGAAATTATTTCAGGCTGCATGTGGAAACCGCATGGCCAAGACAAGAGAGAAGGGAATCCACTCAGTGATGGATGCAATGCAATGTAACTGACATAGAAATCCTGTCAAAGTGAGGTCTAATTGCTTGAAGCATCATCCTTTTGACATTCTACTTAATATCCATGCCCCCTAAGGGTCAATGGTCACAATTTAACATGGCCACCACCCAACGTCAATGCAACCTGGCGTAATCAGGAAGTGAGGTCTAATAGTTTAACGCAGCATCTGATTTTCATGATACCCGATGGATAGGTGCAGCTTGGGCCAAGGAAGAGCTATTACATTTTGGTTTGAATCACAGGTCGCCGCATAAACAGGCGACATGCATCATGGGCAGAGGTCTGCGCTCTCTGAGCACCTTTCTAGTTATATATATAAAATGACAATTGTACACAGTTAATGCCATCTGACTACATGTAAAACTCACATTTAGCTGTCATATACTGTCAGTCCTGGTATCAAACATTCAGACGATACATTTCCAAATAGTATAGTGTTGCAGCAGTGCGTCAGGTGGCACGACTACAGATTAGACTTTTATAGCTGCACTATACACGTGATGTCAGTAAACTGCAATCAGCATGCTCATGTTTACATGTTTAGTTTGCATTTCTCTAAAGTTTCAAATAATCACTTCCTGTGGGCGTTGAAGTGTCCATACTTACCAGAATTTCATTTGGGAAATAGGGCAAATCTGTGGGGTCTCAATTACAGGAGATGGGCGCTCTTCTCTATTGCAGATCTACTTTGTGATGTTGGCTGATAAGATGATAAGCAGGCAGCCTGTCAGGCGCGAATGTCGCTGACTGATCATAGTTTGGGTAACTGATCATAGTTTGGGTGACTGATCATAGTTTGGGTGACTGATCATAGTTTGGGTGACTGATCATAGTTTGGGTGACTGATCATAGTTTGGGTAACTGATCATAGTTTTGGTGACTGATCATAGTTTGGGTGACTGATCATAGTTTGGGTAACTGATCATAGTTTGGGTGACTGATCCATTCACTCGCTGACTGATGAAGTTACACCCTTGGTCGACTTTCGCACACGTGAGGAAATGCATTCAAGTGCACCCAGGAACAGAAAATAGCTCTCCATGCACCAAGAGGCATGAGGGTCCAGCCACATACTGGGTTTTGACCTAGTCTTGTTTATTAAAGTCTTGCCTAGAGTAGCTTTAAAAGTCAGAACTTGAGAAACTACCACCGCGCTACTCAGAGAAAGCTCAGTGAGCGATAAGGGAGCTAAGCTCTTAAGAGTTAGAATGCCATCATGGCCTTACTAGTCCGTCTGCCAGAGCACCGTGATGCTCAACGCACGGAGAACGAGGATGAGGAAGTGGAGCAGGACTTCTCTAATAGACCTGCCATCGCATCGCAGACTTTCCAGCTCTCGGCTCTGATGCGGACGGCTCTTGTGTCAAACTACACCACTGGAGAGAATATTTCACAGTGATTAGGGGTTAACACATAAAGGTGGATATGTATTAATTAAAGTTCTGGTTTGCCTCGTAAGGATAATTACCTTAAAGTTGAGAAATCTTACGGACCTTGTTTAGGAAAACCATGTATGATCCAGAACATCCAGAAGAACAGCATTTTTACATGGTTTCAGTTGTCTTTATCAAAGTTAAGCGCAATTACAATATATGCCACATAGAAAAAGGTTTAATTTCAACTTACACAGCTCCTAATATAGTGGGGGAAAATAGTAACATTTCTATTGAGCTTGCTCAAAAACAAATATTCAAAATTCTGGAGTTTGAGAAAAAATCACGGCAGATTTGTGCTTACATCAATTTCCATTGTCCCAACTTTCAAAAACCTCCGGCTATCCTTCCCTGATTAAAAAGAGTGACCGGTTTAGTCCCGAAACGTTCCTCTTTTCAAAGCAGAAGGCACCTGTGTTTTATCGTTTCCCATCGATTCCCTCTTAATCCCGAAGACTGTCACTGTGCATCTACAATAATGAACCTAGAGTAGAAAAATAAAGGGTGTGTCCTCTTGGCGTCTAATATAACTAAGGGGAGATGTTCCTGTTTGATATTCCTGACGGCTGATTTCATAGAGCTGCTCTGTCCGACCCCCCGAACAGTTCCACATTAATCTGAGCTCAGATGCTGTACAGGTTGAGCCCCATCTCAGCCCAGGTGAGTTCCTCTTCTACAACAGATGTTATAGTTGTCACGCCATCTTTATCTGGCATCAAGAGGTGTCCTGGGTCACCGGCGCTGCTCCCAGGTCAGCTCCAGAGGCAGATGTTGCTCATGGCCTGGCATGTGGAGCTGCTCTCGGCAGGAGAGAGGTAGATTTTCCCACTGGGGCAGACGCACACTTCATACACAGGCTGTTTCTGGGAGGCCTGGCGGAGGGATGCCGTGTAGACGCCAAGCGGAAGGCTTCCCAGACGGATGGTGCTGGCATCCAGAAGTATCTGATAGGGAATATAACAGACACACGGGATGTCATTATCCAATAACACACAGCTACCCTGCAGTGACGCCATCTCCGACAAGCAAATTAATACAAATGTAACGGGAGAATAGGGCGGGTCAACCTAAACACAGCATTGATCTGGTGAGTAATCAGAACAGTTGAGTGCTCGTCGTCCTCACGGGACACTCGAAATGCTAATTTAGGCCTTTTCAGAAGTGCGCATCCTCCTCACCTCTCCGTCTGTGGATCGGAGCTGGAGGTCCTTTCGACCGCCGACCTTCAGCGCCCCCCTGGCGGCGCTCACTTCCACCCCTCTGGGAGCCTCCATGGTCAAGGTCCGTGTTGGAGATTCTAGCCTGACGAAAACAAACAGCAGCAGCGAGATGTAGCGCCGGGACTCATCGTTTCATTTTATCCCTGTACCTTTAAATATAATTTAATAGCATACCACTGAGAATGCAAAACTTATTAAAGGTTGAATTGATTGTTCTTGCAAAGTTTATAGTCTGCGAATGTGCCTGCGGAAGTACACATTTAGGGCCGGTGGATGGCATTAGATCAGATTGTATGATTCATAACCAACCTGAAGGCAGTAAACCAGTTAGAAATTGTGAGTTTATCACTTTGTACATTAGAGAAAACAAAGCGGCTTATTGATTGTTCTGTTTGTTTCAGTCTTGGTCCGTTTTGGGCTTCGTTAGACCAATGACTTCAACACGTGTAGAGCATCTGGCCCCATTGTTTATGTTAAAGTAACTCTTTATCATTGTTCCAATCCGGAATCACGATGTCTAAGCAGCCCATAATTATTATGACCTTCAGCAACACTGAGGCTAATGCAATTATGCATTTTCCTTCCGTGGAATATTTGTTTACATGGGGGAAGATAAGAGAGAGAGAGACAATCAATGTGGAATTTGTTTTCATAACGCATTACCGTTTCAAATTGATTTTTTCACCCCCATCTTCCCCAAATCTGTTTTCAATGAATTTTTAATGGGAGACTTTAAGGAGCTGTCTCGAAATCGCTTAAATCTCCATAACCTCTGAAAGTGACAACACATTTTGGATTATGTGCTGTGGAGAAGAGGGAAAAAAAGCAAAACAAATGATTTTCATCTGCATTCTAAAAGCCTCTGACTTTAAATCAGCTTTCGCAACATTCACTTCTCTGTGAAATGTGTAGACTGGGATTGTTCCTGTGCTCCACCGGTAGGTAGAGATAAGATGGGCACATGTCTGCTCACCGAGAAACGCTCCAAACCAGCAAAAGATAAAAGGAAATGAAATTCATGTAGGATAAGAATTTCTCCCACCAACAAAATTCACACCAACGAGAATCTGAATCTTTTTTTTTAAATGAAATTTTGGGGTTTTCTCAATAATATTCAATGGTTAACATTTAGTTACAAAAAATATATAATTATTTTGAACGTGAAAAACAATCATTCTATTGTGTTTGTAGTTAATTTACATCACTTCTGCTCTCTCTTCTGGGATGAGGATCAGCACCGCCAAGTCCGAGGCCATGGTTCTCAGCCGGAAAAGGGTGGAGCGCTCTCTCCGGGTCGGGGAGGAGGTCCTGCCTCAGGTGGAGGAGTTCAAGTATCTCGGGATCTTGTTCACGAGTGAGGGTAGGATGGAGCGTGAGATCGACAGGCGGATCGGGGCGGCGTCTGCAGTGATGCGGTCGCTCAACCGGTCCGTCGTGGTGAAGAGGGAGCTGAGCCAGAAGGCGAAGCTCTCGATTTACCGGTCGATCTACGTTCCAACCCTCACCTATGGTCATGAGCTTTGGGTAGTGACCGAAAGAACGAGATCGCGAATACAAGCGGCTGAAATGAGTTTCCTTCGCAGGGTGGCCGGGCTCAGCCTTAGAGATAGGGTGAGGAGCTCGGACATCCGGGAGGGACTCAGAGTAGAACCGCTGCTCCTCCACATCGAGAGGAGCCAGTTGAGGTGGTTCGGGCATCTGGTTAGGATGCCTCCCGGACGCCTCCCTGGGGAGGTATTTCGG
>CABFOS010118705.1:0-11127 GCA_900660315.1 Diretmoides pauciradiatus
CCTTGTTGCTTTACTGCCTGTTAAATTGGGTCAGCATTAACAAGAGCCATGTTGCTGAAGTTCCCAGTGCAGCAACATGGCTCTTGTTAATGCTGACCCAATTTAACAGGCAGTAAAGCAACAAGGATGATGACTGGATGTATGATGATGTTTGCCTGACACATTTCTTGTGTGACTGGTGGACTGGCTGCCCTGACTGGCGTAATGGTTGATTGACTGAGTGACTGCCTGGCTGCAGATGGATGGCAGGTTAGAGAATGAAATGCCATTCCTTATTACATGTAACCTGTATGACTGACTGGTGTATTGGCTGACTAAATGACTGGTTATTTGGATGACTTACCACCTGACTGGCTGATTTGCTGGCTGGCATTAGAAACAAATGTCGCTCCTCATCAGGGATGGTGTCAACAGCTGTATATGATTTCTGACTTGGTCCACCTGGTAATTATGGAGAGTCGCTTGTTTGGTGAAATGAGGTGACATGACAGCTGCCACAACATTGGCTGGTGGAGAGAGGGAGGAAAGGTCTGCGGGTGGGAAATTAACAGACTGGAAAGGACTTAAAGAGAGTAATGGAGGGGTGAGAAGAAGTGAGGAGTAGGGGGTGTGGGTGGGGGTAGGCTGGAGAAGTGAGAAGAAGAAAGTGACAGAGCGAGAAAGAGAAGGAGCTGAGGAACAAGTGTGGGGTGTGTGTGGAAGAGAAAGAGAGAGATGATGAGGGAGAGGAGGAGGAATCGAGGAAGTTCCCTCTCTCTCTGCCTCTCCTTCTCTTAGCAAATACATCAACAGATTGTCTCATTTTATCAAAATACTACTACTACCCCTGACAAAACTGCCTTCCGTTGTACACACACACACACACACACACACAGCAGAGTAACATTTCACCAGGCTACACTGCACCCACAATCCATTAAAAACATTTCAGTTAGAAACATCATAACCCTAACAGACATATCAAACCTAATAGATTTAAAGAAGAGATTCACTGTCATCATTCATCAATCTAACACTATTAAATAAGTATGAATAATGCAATAGTAGTGGGTAAGTAGTGGCTTCTGCTTTACATCATTGTGAACCTTTAACCCTGCTTGGCTTCATCAAAGTCTTTGGTGGTTCATGATTTTAATACTTTATTAGATTGAGATAAATCTGGGTGGGGAAAGGGAAAGAGTACTGTAATATTCTCTCTCTCAACAACTATTGAGGAAGTGCCCTTGAACGAGGCAGTTAACCCTATAGGTGCTCTACTGGAGCTGCTCAATCGCCAGCAGCAGGAGACAAGCAACTTCCAGGTGTGAATGTGAAGCAGGTATTGCAGTTTGTGCACAAAAGAGTTTCATCCAATATTTTAGCAACCACCAAAGGAGGAAGCATCATAAAAAGGGGTCTTTAGCAATCTCTGTTTCTCCTTATAGCATCGTCTGCTTCAATGTCACCAAATAATGCATATCTGTTGAGTAACTTTTAGCAACGTAACACATGCGCACATACACAGACACAAATATACTCAAGCTCACAACCCCCCACATACACACATGCTGCTGGGAAGCATGATTGTGCAGTGCTCGTTCCATCCCATGGAAATATCTGATTAGGTTTGAAGAGTGATGGCGGGGTTATAAATAGTCCTCCCTAAAAGCTAAAAAACACTATCTACTATTGATTAGCTGTCAGCACATGTTAAAGCTCACTGTCGCTGGTCACAGTCTGACCCTTTAGCTTAGGCCACACGCGCACTCATAAACACACATACACACTCACATAAACCACACACAAGCGCTATCTCGCTCTTTCTGTCTCGCTCTCTCACACACACACACACACACACACACACACACACAAACACACCTACTTACACATGCACACACAGTAGCATTTCACCATTTGCTCTGCATCCCCAGACAGCACGATTCATGCATTTCACACGTGACAACATTGTTTTATTTAAGCGGCACTGACTACATGGCATTATAGGGAACATATTATATTATATGTTATATCACCTGGTCCATGCTACAGGGCACTTTTCTTTTGAGGTGATGCCCATTGGTGTTTCTCACTTTGATCACTCTCACTTTATGTGTTCCTTCATTTATCAAATAAAGTAAAACTACTGTAAGCCTAAACTCTAGTTGTTAGCTGTTCTGCCAAATGCTCTAGTGAAGTTGCACGGTGCCGGTAGATGATAGTGATTGTACTAGAAATCCTCCAGGTGTTAACGTGTGTGAATGTGTGAGCATGTACAGTAGCAGGGTCTTGCTCACTGCAGTGCTAGTTGAGGTAGTGGGTATTGCTGAGGAGGTGCTTTATACTGTAGCCTCACCTTCCAAAGTAATGCTTCTTTTTACAATATCAGGTGGATGGAACAGTAGTAAATTACCAAGTTATTATTATTATTATTAGTAGAACAATCTTGTAGATATGTCCGATACATTTCATACTTTCTGTGGTAAGTTTAATCAAGTTTAATGTAAGCAGAGCTGATTTAAGGTTCAAGGTTCATTTATTTGTCATTCAGTTACATGTTGACACATGAAAGAACGAAACATGTGACTCAGGTCCAGCAGCGTAGTAAAATAAATAAAATAAATAAAAAAGTTAGTAATAACTTAATAGTAATAAGATAGAAATAAGAGAGGCGAGTATTGTCTTTATTCCTTCTTCTTCTTTCCTCTTCGTCCCCGATGGGACATAAGGCTTCAATGAGCGATCTCCATTTCATCCGGTCCTCCGCAGCATGTTGCGCCTCTCCCCATGAGAGGTTCATCTGTTTCAGCTCTTGGGTCACAGTTCTGCGCCAGGTGGTTTTGGGCCTTCCGGGTTTTCTTTTGCCTGGTGGTGTCCATCTTAAGGCCACCTTTGTGATGCGGCCCTGCTCCATCCTCAGCACATGTCCCAGCCATCTCAGGCGTCTATGTGTAATCTCCTTGGTGATGCTCCGGCTTCCTGTTAGCTTGTACAGGTCATTGTTAGAGATTTTATTCCTAGAAAGTACTAAACTTGGGCTGAAGCCAATATCAACCATCAATGCCTGTAAGATTGTTCCTGGAATTGATGCACAATGCACAGAGAATCTGTTTCTGAGAATTCCCTAGGAACAATGAGGTTTACCTTGGTATGTTACCATCCTAAACCTGTGATAACTACAATGTAGTTACTTGAACTGATGACTAATGCCAGAGGGGTTTCAAGTAATTTATCTATTATTTCTAATTACTACTGTAGTTACATGTATAATTTCTTTACTACATAATGTGACTGTAAAAATAAGGGTCACTCCTTAAGAGTGATAGTGGAAGTGACTCGTCACCTCACCTACGTAAACTTGTGGTGTTGGGGGAGAAAATACTATACAGACTGTTACCTCCATCACAGCCACCATAGTGACTGCAGTGTTTGCGTGTCTAAATGTGTGTGTGTGTATGTCTGTGTATGTGTGTTATTTTAAACAGCTTTTGCAGGACATCTGGTGCCCCTCCATCTAGAATAGTTTACACAGGACACAGGTGGTCTGAGGGCTGGTTGGTTAGACAATTATCTGGAAATAGAAAAGCATGGAGCAAATAACACATCCGTATTTTAAGCTGAAGGTCAAGCACACCATCAAAAGCATTTCATATCAGACCTGGGGCAAAGAGCATTTGAAAAACTTGCCATGGTTTATTTTAGCCTAATTAAAGGTGCCAGATGGGTGGCATTCACCCATTGAACACATTGTACTTATCCTGGGAATAGCACATTGGAAAACAAACCCATCAAAAGTGAATAATATAAGATCTTTAACATGAGCACAGGTATGACAGAAACAATAGCTGATTATGCATGTAACAATAATATTTTATGCATGCAACTTCAAAACAAGCCCAGAAAATATTTTAATGTAATATCTACCCTAGTTTAGTCAAAATATGTGCATATATTGCCCATTCAAAATGCAGCTTCAAATTCCTGGCCGTCCATATCACCGAGGACCTCACCTGGGACAAGCACACAGGCCACGTGGTGAGAAAGGTACAACAAGGCCTCTTTCACCTCAGGCGGCTGAAGAAGTTCTGCATGGACCCTACGGACCTTCTACAGAAGCACCACTGAGAGCATCCTGACAGGATGCATCACCGCCTAGGATGCGAACTGCACTGCCCTCAACCGCAAAGTGCTGCGGAGGGTTGTGCAGACAGCTGAGCGCATTAGTGGATGTGAGCTTCCCTCCATCCAGGATTTATACACCAGTCAGTATGTCAGGAGAGTCCGTAGGATCATCAGAGACCCCATCACCCCAACCACGGATTCTTTCTGCTGTAATGTCGGGGAGCCGAAACCCATGAATGTTACTCCCTTGTACTTGTATAAAGGACGTAACAAATAAACAACTTGAACTTAAATGTGAAACTTGAAATGAAAGTGAATACATGCATAACTACTGTATATTTCATTACCATATGTTTTACATGAGGTTTTCCACTACCCAGTAGTGAAAAAATTATCTGCCGCACGCCCTACATGACTGATGGTTAAATACAGAAATGTGTTTCTATCAATCTCGGAACCCAGAGTCTACTATAACGATAGTAGACGGTAGTAGATAGCTTAGACGGTCGTCAGACCGAATGAGCCTCTGGGTTCCCAGATTGTGTTTCTATCAACCAGAAAACCAACCAAGCACTGCAGTTTCACCTGGTTGCAAGGCCAAAGTCAGACCAAAGACTGCTGAAAATTACCAAGATTTTTACATTGTTGCTGAGATATCATGGCAACTTAGACAGATACACAGCATTTATGATGCAAGGTTAACAGGACCTGACATAGTTCAGTGAGCCAGTGCAATACATTCTGTACACATCACTCCACAACTTTAATGGTAAATGGTAAATTTGTGTCAAGACATTGAAATGTGTTTTGGGGGCAAAAAAGTCAAAGTTGACTACATTTTATGGGATCACAAAAATGTATTAATATAGTCTATAATACAATAAAGTTGAATTGTTATTTTATATAAACTATATGAAGCACAGACAGATCTGGATTGGATCGTTAATAACCAGTTAGTGAGGACAGTATTCACAAATATTTATCACATGCCGTTTAGCTGTTATGATGCTGATGATCAGGTGTTAACAATTGATATAAATCGGAGTTCATGTCATGATAATCTTGATCTTGACAATAAGTATGCGGTCGCCGGTCATCTTACGAATATTGGTGTACAGTATAGATATCAGAGCTGTATATGCCACAACCTGAATCCTCCATAGTCAAGCAACTGAAACAAACAATGCACACACACACACACACGCTAAAAATATTCTTATGGATGCTTTTGTGCTTTAGCAATGTTTTGAATTGAAAAAGGACAGAGAAAAAGGCGGAGGAAGAGAGAAGGAGACAGAGAGACTGAGAAAAACAATCATAAGTCACAAAAGCAGAGGCTGAGCATTTTTAATGAGAGCCCATCAGTGCATTAGTAAGACGATGAAACCTTGATCTCAACACGCCATCTCACAGTGAAATCACATCTACAGTTTGTTTTCTTTGGTCCAACCCATAGTGTTCACACTGTCCAATTACAAGCAAACCAGGGCTTGAACAGTAAATGTCACTCACAAGTTGCTTGTTTATTGGACAGAGATTTGCTAACCCATTTCTCCCAGTGAGATTGCCTGTCAACAATCATCTGAAGTGAATTTTACAATTTCCCTATTAGTGGAAAGAAAGACTGGGGAATATAACGCCTTTAGACAATCAGCCCTCCAACAGGATGTGTACGAAAATGATTTGAATTGGAACACTGTGCTAGTCCATAAACACCACAATGAGAGTTGAGATTAGGATTGAATCAGTCATGAATAATTACGAATCGGATTTGTAACTGTTATAAAGCTTTTATTCAGGTGTTATGGGTGTGTTAGAAACCAGAGTTCATTCTACATGTTGCCTCATTATTTTGGCCAATTTATCTGTTCCATAATTACAGATGTGTTAATTGATGTCATCCATCTTTGAAACCCATATAAGTCAAATGTGTTGCCAGCGATACCATCATATTGTATATCATATTGTAAATGTAATGTAAATTAACTCGATGACAGCGTAAATGAGTTTTAATACTCAGTGTTTTCTCGTATAAATAAAGGAGATGATGATGATGATGATGATATTCAAGTCATTTCACATCTGAAGAAAGTGCACAGAATAGACAAGCGTAGTATAAAGGATGTTGACATGTGTGCCTGACTCTGCCAAGATTGTATTAACCTCCAACTGCTTTCATACTTCCACACCAAATGAAAAGTGTCCAAAATGAGATGTCCACCGTTTGAAAAATGTGACCCAAACTTACAAAATGATTGATCACACATAATAAAAATAAAAATAAAGTACGTTACATGAACACTTTGACAAGATGGACCCTACATTTTACAGATGTGAAATAATGAACTTCAGGCAGTGATTTCCCCCCTAAATTAATATTTAGCATTTCAGAGGTGAAGCATTACATGAAAGTAAACCAATCTGGGTGTGGGTCCTGGTAGATCAGTGACACACACGCACATGTGATGTGTGACTGTGGCATCCTGGTTTCCAGCCTGGGACCTTTGTTGCATGTCATCCCCCAAATACCATTAAGATGATCTCAAAAGAAAAAAGCAAACCAATCTGAACTGTAGTTGGCTTTTGTTGTCTGGGCTGGACCCATTCACTGCAGCTATTGGAGCTGTACTGTATGAACATGTGGACATTGGCCAGGGCCTAATGGGTGCAGACTTGGCTCCCGACTTGAACCATGATGACAGTAGAGTAGCCTGTCTGCATATACATTATTTATACTTATATACTAAATTTGTATCTTGAAGCTCCAGTAATGGCTGAGATAAGGCTGAAGTGCAAACAAGCAATCAGATATCCATTTAGACATGTCTGCCATTATGTACATTAAATACGGTTGACTACCTATGGCTTTACTCTGAGACATGGTGTGCTGGGACGACATGAGCCAGAGTTGTGTTTTAAAATCTCTTTACAGTCACCAGTTAATCTTTTCTTTATCTCTCTCTCCTCCACTTTCTCACACACACACACACGCACACATACACCTACACACTTGAATCACACCGACAAGAGAGAGTTGGAGACAGATACTTGATATTTATAGAATATTTCCCTGCTTTTGATTACTTGTGGATCTCCAAGTGAATTTTCAATTTTCACACATTTCATTACATTTTCCTCATTCCCCATGTCAAACATATGTTTTGTTGTGGGGGCACTACCACCTTCCGTTATCTGTAGTCTACAGCCAATAACAACAACACAATAAGCAGGGGAAAGCTGAAGGCCGTCTACTTTTTACTGAAAAGTAGACTGTAGTGCTGAAAGAAACATCCATCAACTAACAATCACCACGTTTGAGCCCTCGCATAGGTCAGTGTGTGGTTACCTGCCCCTTGCACAATCAATCAGAGTGATATATGTTTTCATTGAAATCACTTTCCTTTTAATTGAACAGTTTGCATCAACAGCCAAATTCAGTGACCAATAGCAATGCATCCAGGAAACATTACCATTGTCTGTGTCCACTATTAATATCATTTGATCCTTTGAATAATAAATACTCTCAGTGGAGAGTCCTGTTTCATTTTGTGATTGCATACTATGCTGTCTCTTTATGCAGATATAACTGCATACCTGCCAACTCAAAACACTGGACACAATGTAACACAATATGCTGTACTATTTAATTATTATGGGGGGGGCTGCAATAATAGGTATCTAGGTGTGTATATATCTAATTATTTGGGGGTTTAACCCTGTAAGACCCAGTGTTGCAGGATAACAACATTTTTAGCTATCCTAAAAAAAGCTATAAATGTTTTTTTGTTGTTGTTCAACCACATTAACATTGTCCCTGGGTCCTATTGTTCAGTCTCATAATGCTATTGGATCATATGTTTGTATACAAGTCCCGCCATCAGGTCATGAAGTCACACTGCCTCCAGATCTCAGGTCAAGCTACATCACTTTGTACATTTACTTCCATTACTCCCTAAAAACGTACAAAAACATAACATTTTTGAAAACACTTCATTTTCAGCCCCAAATGCCTCCTACAACAACATCTGAAAGGTTGAATTAGTATTTTTTTAATGTTTTACTATGTTTGGGTTTTACAGGGTTTAATCATATTCATATTTATTTCCAGTCTTTTTTACAAAGTGATGCTTTACTTTGTGATGCAGTATACTGTATGTGAGTAATGGACAGTGCAACCCCTTTGTACAGCTGAGGCTAGTGTACTTTATACTGTACAGTTATATAATCACAGTGTGTTTGCTCATATTTTCTGTAGCGTGTGAATCTTTTTTAACACATGCCTCTGTCTAGATTGAGACAACATACAGTATGACGTTATCAACATATGCTATGTTGCAAACAAGTGTGTTGTCTCAAATATTTTGAAAATGACATCTGTTTTATACACACTTTTGCATCTATATGTACAGTATGTGTGTGTGTTCATGCCATGTACTGTGCATTGACTGTATTGTGTACTGCATGCACATTCACACCTTTATTCACGCACGTTTGAGTAAAGCTGTCGTGCGATAACTGACATGGGCCCATAAGCTCTACAGGCCATGAGCTCTGTGACAGTCCGTGTGGAGTAGAGCTGTGTGTCTGCATCTGCTGTCCTTGTAGATTTCCCATTATCATGAGACATGAACGAATATGTCAGCATACACAGGGTCGGCAAGGTCATACTGTAGTTAATGGCACTCTCTCTTTGGTTGCATTGCATTGTGAATTCATGAATGTCACTGTGGTGTCGGGGAAACACCAGTTGGGCAACACAACCAGGCAACACAGCAAATGTGGTGGAAACAAACCCCGGAGGGGAATTTATTACGCAAACATAGAGGGTATTGCCGGGAAGAATTGGTGGAAAGTGCAGGGTGTCTCAAGGGTCTAGTGAGGTGAAGTTGGAAGGTGGAGGGCCGAGGCAGTGTGTCCAGGCTGCTAATCAGCTGATGCCTGTGGCTGCAAAGAGAAGCTAGCATGAGGTTGGCGAACAAGCTCAAGCCACACTGACTTCCTTCTGTGGGTGAGGAAGTCCCTCCCCCTTTCGCTGTCCCCCATGGGACCTGCAGAAGTTACTGAAGCACTTTATTTGCCATAGACAAGTACACTTCAGCAGTTAAGAGCAAACCTGAGGCAGCCACAATGTGAAATGCATTGTTCGCTCCTACAGTAATGTACTTTATATGAATTAAAACAAAAAAGTCAATCTGAACATTCCTGGTGTGCGCTGGATTACTTCTTCTTCCATATTGTACTAGTTATATAGTGTAATATTCTGGAGTGGTGCACACAGAACAACACGGAGAGGGTGTTTGAGGGGAAAACCAGCGCTTTACTTCTCAACGTAACAACAACTACAGCTCACAGAACATAGACAGTAACTACAACAACACAAAAAGAGCGCTAAATTAACACTTCCGAATGCTGGGAAATGCAGTTTCCCCCGGGACGCTACAATAGTTTTATGTGATTACTGTAATTTGTTGTATTATATAATATATAGGCTTTCCAATGATAGCTGTAGTATTTGTCCATGTCTTCTTCTGTATCTGTAGCAGAAGCCAAACTCCAAATTTACCAGTCAGTCAAAGAAGGAATACCCATTGCTAAATGATGTATTTGAGTGTAAGCTGGAATATCAATTAGTCTCAGTATGAGAGCCCTCCAACAAGCATTTCGTATGTTTGATATACAATACTGCATCAGTGCAGTAGCAGTTCTTTCCTTTTTGACCAGTGACATTTTCAAAGTTTCTTGCTTTTTCCCTTCTGTCCTTACTTCAGTGTAGGGATGTACAGTAAGGCCAGGAATACCATGGATGACAGGACTGGGTGCCAGAAAGGAGCAGTCAAGAGAATACTTACATTAACACACACTCTCGTGCACACATGCGCACAAGTTTGTATTACTGTCGAGAGCCAAAGCGGAAGTTAACCAAAATCGCCCACTGGTTTACTAGGTGGCTAGCGCAGTTTTCCATAGACACATTGCGACACGTCTTCCAACTAAACAAAGCAATACATTTTGTTGACAATCACATGGCAGCACTCTCCGTTATATAAGCAATCATGAGATATACATATTTCTGTAATTTTTATTGAACAAAAATTGGAATGCAAAATTGTGTATTTAAGTGTAAGAGACAAAACATCATCAGTCGTTTTTGTTGATGAACTATTAGTAAGATAAAGGTGTGTTCACACCGAACGCGACCAGCGATGTCGCGTCGCTCAAAACGCCCGTATCCCGTTGCTTGAACATATTTTGGATTATTGCTTCAGTCGTGCTTGTGCTAGCGTTGAAACACAACCCGGATGTAGCAGCTGGTACCTTCGGCTTGCCGTAGCAGGGTAGGTGAGGTGTGTCTTGTGTTTGACTCTCTTCCGGGTAGGACAGCGGAAAACGTTTGCGGGTCGTCCTCAAGCTGCAATAGACAGATATTCGCAAAACTTACCTGGAAGATGAACTTCTTCACAGACTTTAACCCACTCTCTCTCCTTTTTATTTGGGTCCCTGTAGAAAGGTGAGCCAGTGTCGTACAGAACCGGGTCCCTGTAGAAAGGTGAGCCAGTGTCGTACAGAACCGGGTCCCTGTAGAAAGGTGAGCCAGTGTCGTACAGAACCGGGTCCCTGTAGAAAGGTGAGCCAGTGTGGTACAGAACCGGGTCCCTGTAGAAAGGTGAGCCAGTGTCGTACAGAACTGGTTCCCTGTAGAAAGGTGAGCCAGTGTGGTACAGAACCGGGTCCCTGTAGAAAGGTGAGCCAGTGTGGTACAGAACCGGGTCCCTGTAGAAAGGTGAGCCAGTGTGGTACAGAACCGGGTCACCGTAGAAAGGTGAGCCAGTGTGGTACAGAACCGGGTCCCTGTAGAAAGGTGAGCCAGTGTGGTACAGAATCCGGGTCCCTATAGAAAGGTGAGCCAGTGTCGTACAGAACCGGGTCCCTGTAGAAAGGTGAGCCAGTGTCATACAGAACCGGGTACCAGCACACAGCTGTTATCAGCTTCTCCTCCATGTTGGTTTGCCTATAAGGACGTAAGTGACG
>CABFOS010118758.1:0-14285 GCA_900660315.1 Diretmoides pauciradiatus
CATACATACACACACACACACACACACACACTCTCACACACACACACACACACACACACACACACACACACACACACACACACACACACACACACACACACACACACACACACACACACACACACACACACACACACACACACACACACACACACACACACCATATAACTGTAAAGGTTGTGAGTGATAATCTACAGCTATAGATTTTCAAACGAGTGTAGATTATGACTTTACTTTGTTTTACATGTGATGAGCGGAGAAATGTGCATCAGCAATCTGTTTGTAGACCTCAAACTGCAGTTTTATAATCAGACATCTGCTTTTCTATCGTCTGATTCTTCACTTTTCACCCCTGCTAAATCGATGTGTTGGGGTACCTGGGGAGAGGGCGAGCTGTGCTCTCTCATGACCGGGTGAGGAGATGAACTGTGGGCGCCGCACGCCGGTGGTTTGGGACCCGAGAGCTGCCTGATCACTCCGGACTGACTCTGATGGGTCGGCCTGCCAGGACCCTGCTGCTGGACCTGCCCAAAGTCATTATGGACAGGCTGCTGTAACAACATCTACCACACACACACACACACATGCACGCACGCGCACACACACACACACACACGCACACGCACAGAGCATGGATTTAACCTGTGTTTAATACATGAACATTGAAACATTACATTTTCATGTTCACATAAACCACAGCTTCTTTCTACATGAGGAGGTCATCCAATGATTTTCCTTGATATGAAAATAATAATTCCTGTTCATTTAAAACAAGAAATATGACCAAAAATACTCAAATGTTATTCTGCAGATCTCATAGAAATCTGCTTCCATACGCTCTCTGTCAAACAATGAGAAGGATCGTTGTGCAGCTTCGCTACGCAGGAAAATCAAACTAGTTTCTTCCAGTAAATGTGTCTCCTCTTTCCAGATGTCAACGTTTCTTTTACTCTGAGCCTTAAACTGATAATATATAGTGTAACACAGGAAAAACCCCGCGGGGTTACAAGAGGAATGAGCATTTTCCCTGTTAGTCTCTGTTGAGCTGCTTACGTTCTAATTTTATGTCTGAAAGGAAACGTGAGAGGGCTGAACAGAGGATCTGCTATGAATCCAGATGAGACCTGGTCAGTTTGGTGTTACCATGCAGGTGAAAGGAAAACACTGTGATCTAAAGAGACCTAAAGGACCTCAGGAAGAGCAGTGAGTGAGCATCAGTAGTAGTGAGTATTTAGCTGAAACTGATGTTCACGGCCTCTTGGTGGCGCCGTTTCACCATCTCAGAGAGGAAAGGTAATGATTACAATGGTCTGTTCTCTTTTTGTTGCTGTAACAGCTGAGATGTAAATTAAGTGTATTCTTAATACTTGCATATTAATAATGATTATCAGTCCATGTGTTCCTCAAAGTAGGAGGAATCTGTATGTAATGGTGATCTTACCTGGAGGTTAGCTAGTTGTAGCTTCTCCTTAATGTCGTGAAGCTCCTGCTGTTGTGTTTTAATGTCAGCTTGAAGGATCCGCGTCCTCTCCTCCAGCTGCTCCTTCAGCTGATTCATTACACCGATCTGAGGCTGCTGCAGCTGATACATGGACGACTGCTGCTGCTGCTGCGTTGGCTGCTGCTGGAAACACATGAGCCACAGTCAACATTAAAACAGTTTGGGAAGTTTGAGCCGGAGTACGTGTGTTGTGCACTTTAGCTGAGGTCTTTGTGAAGAACTTCAGCAGAACTTAAGCTGTAAGCATGAAGCATTAAATCCGGTATTAGTATGATAGTGACAGGAACAGAAGCTTTTCCTTTTGCTTTTCTATGTGGAACAGACTTTCCAAGACTAAAAATGAAAAATCCACTTCCAATGTAATATTAATACTGATTTCCATGTTGACTATTTTAAAGTCTTTTGCCTTTGGTTTCACAAGGAAAACCTTTAACCGGACCTGGAGGCACTGAACACAAATGACAGAGGGAGTAAACAGACAACAACTGTCTAAATAATGAGACATTGCATACAAACAGGGACAGCAGCAGACAAAGACTAAACACCAACCATTACGGAGTGCTTGCTGCAGGTGGGAGAAAGGGGGACGCTCAGTTGGGGAACGAGGTCAAATGAATTTTGTCTTTGTACCAACGTCTACAGGGGAAAATGACAGAAAGTCATACAGTTTAACACAAATCCCTCCAGATGACATTTTGTCTACTTGGTGCAGTATTTTTCCAGTATCTACTTCATGTTGCAGAGTCTGACATGCACACACACGGTGGGTGACTGACCTTTGAACTACTGGTTTGGAGTCTGGTAGCAGTCTTCTCTGTCCCAACGGATGCTGACTGCCATGATGGTGTGCACGCTTCTGTGTAGGAGTTAGCTGCTGGAGGAAACATAGTGCACTTAGCAGGCAGCTGATTTCTGATGCATAGACGGACATACGGACATATGCACCAACATACGGTATGGTGATGATTACTAAATGAAGGTATACTCTCTCTTTGAGCTCACATAGTTTTGGGGTTTTCACTATATGTCCCTTTGATTAATGCTGCATCAATCATCAGTCAAATACCTCTATCAATTTTCTCTGGCAGAAGTTTACATTTTGTGGTGCAACTGTTTCCAATAAGATGATAAGATAAGATAATCTTTTTGTTTTATCCTCCTCGTGTTCTGTCGAGTATTCGATGGTTTAAAAGGTTCTATTGCTTTGAGAGCACAAAGCTCACTGTTTTCTTCCTATTGACACAATGGTGCACTCATAACTTAAATTACCATAACATTCGCAAAATATTTTTAGTTTCTTCTCATGGAAGGAATGACAATACCCATACATTTCTATTTGAGTAGAAGCACATTAACTTTTCTGTGCTAAAGGCAAAGAAACCGTATTGAAATATAGCAATAACAATATGCTGATGCACTATCTGTTGGTTTTCACCTCATTCTAACTCTGACATTGCTTCAAACTGATGCAGATGTCTCAGACAACAATCATCACTATGAACAGACAGTATCTTAATGAAAGAAACGACAAAGTAAAAAAGAAAATGAAAACGTATCTACTGCCACTGTATAAACTGTGTAAATCAATATGCCAATGGCAGAAACCATAGACAGTGAGATGCAGATCAGCTAAAGTCAGAGAGATTGGAGCTCCCAGAAGAGGATCAACATACAGTAGATGTATCATCACCATGTAGAGTAGAGGAGGTGCTGTTATAGTCAGAGGACAGTGAGCTGCAGCTCTGCTCACTTACTAAATAGGTTGTGAGTTTGTCCACAAAGAGCCAATGAGCTTCTGCACTTAGTTGATCTTTTCCGAATACAGGAGAATAATTCAGTTCAAGGTAACACTCATGTAGGAGTTTCTCTCTAAATATGTTATTATTAAATGAACAGCATTAGTTACCCTCTCCACTTCTTTTCACATGTAACTTAGGAGTTTAACCACTGGGATTCAGAACTCTCCAGTTAAACCCAATGAAACCCTGAAACACATCACTGTGCATCACTTTAATGGCTTTTTGACTTTTGTAGATTGTGTTCTCATTGCTAATTCACCAACATCCTTAATAAAAACTATGCTTTACTAACTAAACTTGAACAACTATGCAGGAGCATATTGACTGTGCTGGTTGAGTCAGAAGTATAGGGAGCAGAGGATGACTCACATGCTGAGTCTGACATCGCTGTGTGGGAGGACTTCCGGGAGCTGTGGGAGGATACAGAACGTGCACCACTGTTTCTGTCCCGTGGAGGGTCCAGTGAGGAACAGATGTCCAAGTACAGCTCCTGAGCCTGAGGCAGAGGAATGTTCAATACAGATGGCCTGGGCAAAAGTTATTTTGGGCAATATTGTCCCTGTTTGCTTAACGTCTATACGAGAAGATTTGACCCTCACCTTTATAGAGGAGGTGGCGATCTCAGGAGGTGACATCTCCTCGAGGCCAAACGCTCTCCTCTTCTCAGCTCGCACTTCAGCGTAACTGTACAGCAGAGGTAGAGAGAGTAACTTTAGAGGTGGCAGGTGATCCCTATCTATCTATCTATCTATCTATCTATCTATCTATCTATCTATCTATCTATCTATCTATCTATCTATCTATCTAACTGGTTTCCCACAAGAAAGATCTGGATGATCAATGGGAGGAGAAAATATAAAAGTAAGCTGGCAGTGGACATACACCAGACCAGGAACAGGTGTTTGGATTTGTGATCCTGGCTGGAAATTTCTTGTTGTTTTAACAAAAAAAAGGATTCTATTTCAAGCTGCTTTCCTCTTTGCAATGTTTTTTTAAGGTCTTAAATCTTAAGGTGACCAGCTAATAAATTTGCAGTTAAACAGCGGATAAACCACAGAAACCGTCAATTTACAATAATATGTATCGGTCCTAACAGCAGTTTTGTCATTAAGTAAATAGGCCGACAAAGAAGAAAATATTTGAAAAATAAATACAGAGAGGAACCCCCCCTCACCCCCTCATGCTTAGTGGCCTGTAGAGTACCTGAAGGAAAGCAGGAATAAAATAGACTTACCTGACAACTGTGTGAGTACAAACAATGAACTCAGGTTTGGAGTTCCACTGGTGGTAAGTGATGTAGTAGTGAGTCTGCAGCCAAATCCACTGTTGACCTTTGGTCAGAAAGCGATAGTAGCAGGATTTACCCTTTCCAAACTGCATTACTGAGGAGAGAACAAGGAAACAACCTGTCAATAGTGTGTTCAGGTGCTGTAAAATGTAATACTAAGCTTGTTCCCAAACATTGTATGATCCAACATCCTAAAACGGGGCTAATAAGCCTCACAGGTCCCTACTTTACTTTGCACATTGGTGCAATTGCAAAAGACATGTAACTATAGTAAGATGACCTATTTTTGAGGGATGCATGCCTGGATCTGGTGTCAGTGAGGGGAGGGCCAGTAAGAATGAAACGGTAGAGGAGAGTAGACAGAGCTGCTTACGTTGCTTATGACATTGTGCTATAAGCTCCAAGTCGTCCACATGATAGTAATCATAGCCAGAAGTTCCCAGGACCTCAAAAGGCAAATAGCCTATGATTGGTGAAGCTCTGTAAAAAGAAAAGATTATCAGAACATAAGAAACATTACATAAACCTACATATCGTTTAACATGAAGAGACATGTATATTATTACATACACATTTATATATCACAGAATAAAACACAGTTTAACAGCCTCACGTCTCTTTTGATAAAGAGTCAAATAGATGAAAGTTCACCTCTCTAAATTAAGCATAAAGCAGAATCTTAGTCATAACTTAGCTCATGATAGCAAATAGAGTGTAAAAGCATTAAAGCGATGTTATTAACTCAAACTCAGAGTGACGCCCAGGTCACATTTTAGAGATATCCATTCTTGAGACCCAACACACAACAGCTCAGGAGCTGAGTCCCGTTACAGCTCAGCAGAGGATTGGATGAACAAGTTCCATGGTTTTACCACTGCAGTTAGTTGGTGTTTGTACCACGATCGGGCAGATTATTGATGGGTGGATGTTAGTGAATGTGTATTGATAGGACTAAATAACCCCGACCTCTGGCCCATTGTCTCACTGATGAGCAGTTAAAACTGGTCCTTAAACACTTGATTTCAGACCAATTCTTTCACCCACTCTCACTATCCAGGAGCTTAACTGTACTGTACCACAGCCACACAGTGGGAACTGACAATTCAGTTCCCGATACAATGATAGAACAATGAACAACGATCATAAACATTGTTTACCTGTGATCTAAGAACAGGAACTTCCATTCAAGGCTGTGTCTAGATGTGAATTCTTCACAAGGATCTTCCACATTACACAAGTCCTAGTCAAGGAAACAAAGTCACGATGTTAGAGCGTACAGTATGTCATTATTACACTGCCATGGCAAAGCAAGGAAGGTGTAGTCTCAATGCTTAGGACTCCACCTCACTACAACTTAGGCCCTTTGTCTAATATACAGTCAGAACCTGTGTTCGGAAGAACCACACCTGATCTCAGGTAAATCTATTCAAGAGGAGTTGAATGGTGGTTGTGTTCAATCAACTACAGCAATGTTCATAAAAAGTATTAATTATTTCAATTAATGAGTTAATGAGTGACAGTTGATTGCCAACGCCTCTGTTTCAAACTTTACTATACAGCTATTGAGTCCTTTACTTTTTAACATTCGTATATGGGTTTGAACGCTTAACTTTTCACTTACATTTATTATTATAAAAAGCAGGAGAATCCTATTGTACAGTACAGTAACTGTGGGTACTCTGATTAGTTTTATTATTTGACCCAATGACTCAAGCATAAGCATAGTAAGTTTTAGTTCCTTTTGGCACACAGACAACCTACTACCACGTCTAACAAGGACACAATGTAACGGCACAGTTTGGCCATTAGACGGCGCTTTGAAACAGTGTCAAATTCAAATCCTCAGCTTTGCTACCTGATTTAACCGGAAACATCTGGATGACTCTTAACTTAGTTTGAGAAAGAGAGATTAGCTAAAGATGACCAAAATACTGATCAATCAATATGTCATTTTTGTATGCAACATCTATTGACAATCGGCTTTATATCATTAAGCAAAGACACAGAAAGTTTGACATTGATGTATTTATAAACAAAGCTATTGGCTCCATCTTGATTACTGTCCACCATTTTGGAATATTGATAATTAAGAACTTAAAGACTTCTTTTGACCCAAAAGTCTGAATGATATACCTTTAACTTAAGAAATAGGTCACATGTCTATCTGTCTTTTCACCTATTCTCGTGTTTGGGAAACAGCAGTTGAATGAAACTATGCTATTTAATTTACATTATCAGACATGCAGCACAACAAAAGTCAACACATCATCTGCACTCAGATGCATTCATCTGCATTCATCTGCATTCAGATGTATTCAGATGCATTCAGATGCACTCAGATGTTTGGCAATGTATTATGCTTCAAATTCAAAAGATTGAGAACATGCCACCTGCAGTAGCACGGTGAAGCTCATTGATCCATGAAATCAAATAAAAGTTTTGAGAACCGCACACTTCTGTCTTCCAAAAGTTATTATTGGTCAATAAGTTTCACCCATTGTCTTCATCGCCCATTGGCGTCATGAGAGCACCCTGATGAAGGCGATGACCGACGCATGTTGGTGTACAATAGTCCAATAAACACTTTTGCAAGAAAGACATTATGTTTAACAACTAAAGAAAATCAAATGTTCTTGTTTCTGAAAGGCAGAGGTAAAAGAAAAACAGTTTTTGTGATAACACTGGACAGCAAATATTTTTCCACAAGTCACAGTTGCCTTCAACTGTTTCCTCAGTGTGGGACAAACAAAGGTACTTCTACTTCAATTTTTGTTTGCATTTTGCAAGTCGATGCCCTTTTGTTGCATAGACACACACTCAGCGGTGACTTTAATAGGTGCACCTTCCCATTTATGCAAACAGCCCCTCCAATCAGTGAGTACCTTCTAAACAAAACCTCGGTAGAAGGTATGCAGTCGGGGTCAAGAGGTTCAGTTACTGTTGGACTAAACATTACAATGGGCAGGAAGTGTGATCTAAGCGACTTGGAACATGAGCGTTGGTGCCAGGCGTGCCGGCTCCAGCATCACCGACGGAAAGGACGCCCTCCTGGGATCTCTGTGCACCACAGTGTCTATAGTTTACTGAGAATACTGTGATAAGCAACACAAAAACATCCAATCAGTGGCACTGTCCTTTAGGTATGTGATGTGTATGTAAAGGGCATCTGAGAACCTCATGATGGGTTCCACTCCTATCAACTAAAAATATAAAGATGGACTTAAAGTGGTAAATGATCATCAAAACTGGACAACTAAAGAGTAGAAAAATGTTGTCTGGTCTGACAAATGTCGCTTTCTGCTGTAACACTCTGATTATTTGCAGGATCCACATTTTGTATAAAGCATGAATCCACAGATTCTGTTAAAGTTCAGGCTGCCGGTGGTGATTTAATACTGTGAGGAATGTATTCTTGGCCCACGTTAGAACCCTTTAGTACCAACTGAGCATTGTTTAAACACCACAGTGTACCTAAACATCGTTACTGACCAGGAGCATCCCTTCAGGGTCACAGTCCACCGTTCGTCAAACGGATACTACCAGGAGGATAATGCGATATCTTACGATACATACACATCATCTCTAGATGGTTCCAGAAACAGAACAGTGACTTCAGTGAGGTGGGACGTTTGCCACATCTATGTGCCACCAAGAAATCTGCAGGAACTACTCGGTGCAATGAGCAATGGACCAAAACCAGTAATATTTCCAGCACCTTGTTGATCCCTCCAAGAATTGAGTCTGTTCTGGAGACAGAATGTGCTCCTACCGAGCGCTGGCGAGGTGTAACTAGAGGAGTGACCACTGAGTGTAAAGTGCACGGTTGCCATGCCGCTATGTTTTTGGTTATTATTGGGTCCAGTGCCATCTGTTCAATTCCTTTCAGAGTAATGAGGTCTGTTGCATGTAACACAAACAAGAAACAAACCCAAAAGGTGACGCTAGGAATTGAGCCAATCGTAACCCAAATAGCAAAGCGGGCCTCACCTTTAGAAACTGTGGAGTGACTAATCGTACTGTAGCGACGAGGCAGACCTGCTCTTCCAGCGATGACTGCAGGGTTCTGGGTAACGTCAACTCAAGCCCGTTACAAGAAGACGTAGGCACTGTGAAAAAGAAGACACAACACTTTAAACGAGTTGGTATTGGAGGTACAGTATGTGTAGCTCCAAACGGCTCTTACTTCTAGAACAACTAACTACATGTAGGTATATATTGTAGGTATTGGGAGTTATCATTAACACATTTTTTATTCATTCCCCAGATAGACGTTGGATCACATTACATCAAACTGTTTTGTTCTTATCAGCCACAAATTACTTCATGAAGACATGAAGAACAAGGAAATAGATTTGATTTTTGTAGGTTGGCAATCAAAAATGATTCTAAAGTTGAATATCCAGACACCGACTCTGGTGAACTGACTTTTACATTATTGCACTCAAATGTAACATATATATTTAACAACCCTATGCCAAATATCCTTTCAAAACATCTTGACCTAAGCAATTATGCAAATAAAACAGCATGACCAATAAAACTAATAAAGATTTAGTGTTTGAGTGTAAAGATAAGTAAACCACGTAAATAAATATAAAGTGTTGCATATCTTTTTTAAATTTTAAAAAATAGAGAGAAAAAACGTACCATTGTTATGAAATTTGAAGTCTCCAACAAACTTCACATATTCATATATAGGCGGCTCCTTTGGGTCAATATTACCTCTGGTTAGATGACAGCAAAACTCAACATGTGACCCATCTGAAAAGATCAGATGATAGATAACTGACAAACCTCCATCAAACACGATGACATTCTCATGTCATCAAAGATAATTAGAGACCTTTACTGACACAGAGCTTCAGTATGTACAGTATATACAGTATCTACAGTATGTACAGTATGTACAGTACAGTATATACAGTATGTACAGTAGATAGATAGATAGATAGATAGATAGATAGATAGATAGATAGATAGATAGATAGATAGATAGATAGATAGATAGATAGATAGATAGATAGATAGATAGATCTATCTATCTATCATATCTTCCGTATGTAGGATATGTGCCACCAAGGTGCTTCTGGAAGTTTTTGTTTACAGGTCATATATGTGGCAAAGAAACATGGGAAACAAATGGCTTGACCTATGGAGTGTTCATAAATGTCACTGGTGTCACAAGTACTCACCAACAAGTACACACACACACACGCATGCACGCACGCACGCGCACACACACACACACACACACACAATATGAAGGTAACTGAAACCTGTGCTTTAGTTTATAAATTTTATTATGTGTTCTCATGTGAATTTTAAATGTTCTATTCTCTTTTATAGTAAAATAATGGACCCAGATTAATGTGGCTCTCTGTTGCAATCTACAGGTGTGTGTGTGTGTGTGTGTGTGTGTGTGTGTGCGCGCGCATGCGTGTGTGTTTGTAATTAGTAATACAGTAAGTGGCAGATGGATATTTTAGTCAGGCATACTGTAGGCTGAGGGCAGCTCACTATCATATTACTTATATTTGACTGGAGAACAAGGATCCAGCTGCTTTCACATTATGTACAAAATGATGAGATTACTGCACTTTTTAGAGACGGTAATTGAGATCACAGGGGGGGAAAAACGTCATTCAATTTCATGTTTAATCAAGTGGCCACGCTTTGTGACTTTACATCCCATAGTTTCCATTATAGTTTTCTCTTTAAAGAAATGACTGTCCAGCTCAACGTTTACTGCCTTTAGTTTGAATCATGATCAAATACATTCATCTTCAGAAGTGCATCTGTCCTTGACCTGCATGCTACATTGAATCCGTTTACCATATGTGCCTTTCTGCCTGTCTGTCATGCGCACAGTGTTGTCCTGATGTTCACATGGATGGTGGGTTTTATGTGTTTATGAATGCAGTAAAGTGATGCACTTTAGTGTGCATGTGTAAGTCATACATTTGATAGAGTGAAGGTTGGACAGTGATGTGTTGATGGTTGGTGACTTACTGCTACAGGCCAGAGCAGACTGCTTGCAGGTCTCTAATATCAGAGCAGAGCAAGGACGTAGCAGCAAGACAGCACACCTCCTAAATCATCGCCACACCACCTCAAAGCCACACGTGTGTAAGGATTGAGACTGTATGTGTAGTTAGTGTGTCTCTGGAGATACTGCAGGAAAGGTGTGCGGACACACATGCAGACTCATACAGATGCACAGACAGAACGAGGAGTCTTAGTATAAAACAGCAGCTGCAGAAATGTTATGGTTGGCTGAGGTGATGCAAACAGTGTGACAGTCTCCAGGCACTCATCAGATGCGTGTGAAAACACACAGAGACGTTCGACTCGCCTCAACTAATGCTACAGAGCCTCCTAACTGGAGCCATAAATGCTGTTGTTCTGGGGTCCTTGAACTGTGAACAACACAGCATGAGTCACACACGGTTACTTTGTTCATGTCACAGTAGAAAGATGTGCAATCGTGTGGTTGTGCCTGTACCTGTGTGTGTGTGTGTGTGTGTGTGTGTGCGTGCGCATTTGTGTATTTTTTCCTCCGCCCAAGGACGATGTCCGGGGCGAGAGGTAATGTTTTTCGTCATTTGTTCGTCCGTGTACAAGATTATGCTAAAACTACCAGAGCGATTTTCATGAAACTCGGTGGAAGGGTGAAGCATTAGTCACCGACGACCCCATGAAATTTTGGGGTGGATCCGAATCACAGGGCGTCACGTAGGGCGCCACATACACAGGAAGTGACGTCTAGTTGCTTAACGCATCATCTTTTTGACATTCTACTTAATATGCATGTTCCCTAAGAGCCAATGGGCACAATTTAACATGGCCACCACACAAGGTCAACACAACGCCATGTAAAAAGGAAGTGAGGTCTAATGGGCGCCATGTAAGCGGAGGACCCAGGTTCAAGCCCTCGTTTTGGCAATACTCTGCTGCAGTGTCGAGCAAGACACTGAATCACTGAAGGTCCTGGGACTCTTTTCTGTAGCTGACCACTAAAATACCATCAGTATTACCAGACAAGATTTATTGAATCAGAAGGGATGCCTGGTGCCTCAGCCTCAACCCGCTCTGTCATACACACACACGCACACGCACGCACACACGCACACACACACAGAAGAGGGATGACGAAGGAAGGAAGAAAAGAGAGGGTGCGCTACACTAATGTGAGGAGACAGGTCCAGTCATGGTAGCATCTGTTTTTAGAGTCTCTCCACCTTCCTCTTCATCCTCTTCTCCTGAACCCCTGCTTCCTGACAGCAACTTTTTTTAACCCCATTTGATCTCTGTCTCTGTCTCTCCCCCTCTCTCCATCTCTCTCTCTCTGATTATGTGTCCACTGTGTGCTCTAAAGAGTCTTAACATCAAAGCAAAGACAAGGAGCTGCTCCTGGAGGAGTTTGATAACAGCGAGTGTAGACAGCAAGGCTACAATTATTTCAGACACCCCAGGGTCAGTCAGGGCCCCTCTATTTAACAGCAGACGACTATTAAATATCAAAGTGTTATTAACCCTTTGAGGCACAATATGTTTCAAAAGTGACCTGAGTGAGTTTTGAGTTTAGCTTTGCAATAAATTAATTTCATCATTCAATATTCCAGGTATTCCTCAATTAACTTGTTTTAGATCATCACAAATCCTTATTTTCATTTTCCATAGATAGATTTTCCAAATAGATAGATAATAAAATAGAATATGTCAATAATTAGGTTGCTAATAGTATTGTACAGTATCAAGGTCAAGTAATGTTCACATATTATGTACAGTTATCTTTCACCAGATATCAAATATTTCCTGAGGTAAAACAATTGTAAAATAAGATTTGCATTGTAAGTGTGTGGCAGTAAAATTGATGTAGAAATACAACAACTATGTCTATTCATAGAGTAAGAAAGGAAAAAGGGAAATAATGATTTGTAGTAATCAAAAACAAGATATTTAATGAATATGTGGAATATTAAGTGATGCAATAAATTGATTTCAAAAGATCTAGTAAAGAAACACTCAGACATGCATGAAATAGCATAGGAAGTGAATATGGGTCATGTTTGACCCATGTTGTGCATTAGAAGGGGGGTGCATAGCTTGTGCATCAAAGGGTTAAAGTACAGTATGGGCCCGAGAAATAATTCAAAGCATGTGAATTTGTGTGCGTTTGGATTTGCAAAGGATGGAGGTGGGGGCCTGATGAAGAATCAAGGGATGGAAAGAAATAAGGGAAGGTTTTAGTTTTCTGTGTCTTCAGTCCTGGTTCAGTCCAATGTGCAGGCGTGGACATTCCAAGGGAGGAAGGAAGGAAATCTGGAGATGATTTGAGGTCAATCAAACTCAATCACAGAGCAGTTAACCAACAGTTTATGGATTATTTTAAATGGTCTCCAGTTATGGCCGGTGGATTCCAGCCACTTGAACTCTGCACTCTGCACTCTGGTTCTGGTTTTCTAAAATGTAATCATCTCTTGCCAAGTTCCCCATGTCTCCTCTCATTCTGCCGGGGTAGGGGAGGAGTATTTGTTGAAAACTAAAACATACTTGGGATGCTCCACCCATGTCCTCCCTGCCCCCACAGTCCTTTTCTCTGTTTGCCCAGGACTCAAGTGGACTGCATCATTTCATCTTCATATTACTTCATATTACACACACACAGCATCAGAAAACATACCCTGTTTTGTTAGTGAGGGCCTTGGGTCCACCCTGGGCCCTGACATAGATAACAAACAATAAACCACAACTTTCTTTAGCCACGACTGAGAATTCACAGAGAGGCAAAAGCTCATGTGTTTATCCTTTGGGCCTTGGGGAAGGAAAGAGAGAAAACAACGTCTCTTCTGTTCTCTAAAGGCCAAGAGCTGAATTAATATCAACCCCAGACTCTCTGACCTTCACTCTCAGGACACAAAATCAAAGCAAGAACACAAGGAACACAGTTAGCCAATGGAAACTGTCAAATACAGAGTAAAATGTGAATATTGGATTGATATTGCATTTATATTCTGCTTGTTTGCTGTTGCATCTTTCTCTTTGACTGTTTTTGATCTTTCAGCCCACTGTAGTTCCCTTTTGTATTAATGCTGTAGTGTTTAAAGCTCCCTACAGAACCATAAAATTAAAGTTAGCAGCTTTGTTGCTTCCGGGTAAAATATATGGATCACTAGTAAAGTATGATGCTTGTTCCCATTAGCCAGTCTACTAACTGCCTCATTGGTTGTTCGACCAGATATTGACTGGGAAAGAGGAGACTACTACTGCAATGCAGATCGCACAGGACCATGCATCACTGACTCCAAAGCAAAGGTGAATTAGTGAATTCACACCCACAGAGATACACACAAACACGCACACACACACAAAGTCATTAATGCTCCCCCGCTGACTAGACACCTGGTAGTACAACTATTAATCCATCAGCAAAGAATCCACACCTCACAGAAGTACAGTACAGTATTTTATGCTGCACTGCGTTATTACTGTGTGATTTTGTGTGTTTTAAAAGGTGCTATGCTGTGTGTGTGTGTGTGTGTGTGTGTGTGTGTGTGTGTGTGTGTGTGTGTGTGTGTGTGTGTGTGTGTGTGTGTGTGTGTGCGTGTGCATGTGCGTGTGTGTGAGAGAGAGAGAGAGCGAGAGAGAGGAGGAAGGCAAGGTCTGTAATCACCTAATCCAAACATACACTCGGGGA
>CABFOS010118761.1:0-12466 GCA_900660315.1 Diretmoides pauciradiatus
ACTTAGATTTGTGAGAAAGGGGCCATTTTAATTTTCAGTGCTTGTACATTAAGAAAACTACTAGGACTCTGACCTGCTAGTCTGACGAGACACGTGGAACAAAAAAAAAAAAAAAACACTGAACCCTACATGGGGTCCTGGTGGTAAAACAATGCAGATCAAACTGTAGGAATGGTATTTTTAAAAGTAGAAATGCCAGTGTTATTCATAGCACAGAAGTAAACACAATGCAGTTTGCCTTTTAAAATTCAATCAATGACATTAACCATGTGCGCCAATTCTTTACCCACCTCTGGCTCTCATCAGACAGTTTCTTGATGACTTGGCCAAGTGTGAAAAGGCTCCGATTGATATTGCACCCTTCCTTGAACCGTGTGCCTACATGAAACCAGGTAGATTATGTGGGAGCATATTGTAACTCAGTTGCTTCTTAAATAAGATCACACGCACTATACATTTGATGCTACTTATAATAATAAAAACAGACTATGTCTTTGACTCCAGCTTACCCTGAGCTCCTGTTTGACTTGCTCTCTCTGATCCAGCAAGGTCAACTAAATTCTAGTGGACAATGGATAAGAAAATTGTCAGTGTGCAAATAGGATGAAAGGAAAGAAGGAGAGAAAGAAAGGCCAGCTTACCAAATGGGATACAATAATGGCCGCATCAGCATTTTCACCTGATGCCAGGTCATTCCTTTCACGGCTCTCCAAGATCTGAGGGGAACAAAATCATGAAATAAAGTGCAGACTTCTCCAAAATCCACCATGCCAAGTTATTTTACTTACCATGCGAAAAATTGTGTGCGATCGACTGCTCCGTTCGTTCATTTTTGTTTTTCCGTAATGCCGATTTTCTAGGGAGGCAGATTGTGCAGTTAATATGAAAAAAAAAACACAGGCGGATACATGCGAGTCATACCCACACAGGACTGAAACCGCCACTGAACTGCACTTTGCACTGGCATTTTATTCCCGGACTATCCATGCACTGATTGTTGTTGCTGTTTTACTGTCATGTATTGTCTGTTTTATTTTTTACGTGAAAAGAGATTTATGTATATACACACACACCTCACAGTACCAGAACAAATTCCTATTATGTGTAATATCATAACATGGCAATAAACGTTTCCTGATCCTGATTAAACTACAGTGCATACATGTAATGATAATTTTTGATTAGTGGTAATAAACTCAGATCTTACTTTCTCCTTTCCGAATCCAGGCCAGGGCTTGTGCAGGAGAATTAACCAGTTCCTCAGTCAGGTCAGCTACATATATGTTTTTCTGCACACAGAGGATTTGTCAGTACACAATTAAGTACATTGTGCATAGCCAGCAAATGCATATTATTAGGGCTTTTGCCAGAGCTCGTAGACTTAGATGACCGGCCTACGAAGGCTGTCAAAATCAGTATATTTCACCTTTTAAAACAGACTTTTATATACTTGCTTTTATGTAATGATCTCTTGAAGGAACGGGTAGCATTATTTTCAAACTTAACTACCCTACCTTTAATACCGTGCTTGTATATCTCTTTTCTTCATCACATTTGATGTACATTTTAACTGTTGTTTTCGTTCTGCTTTGTACTTGAAACTTATTATGATCATCATTATTCTCCCTTTAAAAGAAAAAAATCTAGTTCACTAACATTGATGGCTTCGCGGACTTCCAGGGGCTTTCTTTTCCAGCTGTCAACAAGCAGATCAGTCACAGTTTCATTGTAGATTTCCATGTAAGACACCCTGAGCAGGAACTCCTTCTTGGGAAACTACAGGCAAGAAGAGAAGCCACCGGTTGCAATTAACAATGATTATACAACAAAGTTAAGTAGATTTGAAACATGCGATGCAATTCTCACAGTTTTAATAGACCGGAAGACTTCTTCCATGGCCAGAGGTATCACTCCTGGGGCATGTTTACTCCCCATCATAGTGAAAGTCTTTCCAGAGGAAGTCTGCCCGTAAGCAAAGATGGTTCCTAAGGATCAAACGTGGAACAGATAAGTATATACAAAAAGAAAATGCAGCATAAGAGGTAAGGGGGTGGGAGACATCGTACTACAAGGAAGGTTTCCCTATATTCACTTTCAAACACATACCATTGTATCCCTCAACAGCTGAAACAACCAAAGGCTTTGCAATGTCCTGGTACAGCTGATTAGTTGTCTCTTCAGCACGGAAGACTCTGTCTGTTTACAAAAAAAAGGATGACATGTACAGTAAGTTGTTGTAACCTTGTCTCTATTGTAAACTGAGGATGTTGGTTTATTAATTTAGAGATGCTCCACTATTCTTCATGTGGTAATGGCTACAATAAGGACAACATAATGTTTGCCATTCAGTGGACGCTTACATTCAAAGTAAGTAATCATCAGTGTCTGAATCAAATGTCGTACCGTAGTATTGTTAGTGTCATGCTTGTTATCAGTTAAATGCTGAGATTTACTTGGGATAGCAAAGATTCTGAGGGAGGTCTAGACACCACAGACTTCTCCACCTTTACAAACCTAAGTGATACTGCTCTACTTTAAGGTTGCAAATTGTAATACAAAATATCAAGTAGTAAGCCAGTCTGAGATTTTATTTCATAGAAAAACTATTTGATATAATCAACAGCCCCCCAGCACAACCAAATACACGAATGTTGCATAACATACCAAAACCAAAATTCTTGGTCAGATTCCCATCATCTATCTGCTGAATGGATTTCTCTTCAGCTTTCCAATACAGCTGGACAGGCTCAGCATTTTCTGTAGCAGCCGTTTCCTCCCTGTAAAAAGGAGACACAATAATAACATTCCAAGAAATACCAACAAGACATGTTGGATGTTATACTAGAACCTCAGTGAATGGGCGCCTGCTTGTGAAAATATTCTTAGCTAAGGTTTGGAAGTATTTGCATTACAATGGAATTAAAGATTTAAGAAGCTCAAAGATTATTTTGTTGACAACGTCAATCTCCAGTTCAATGTACTGTACAGTAGAGACTCCAGTCTCTGAGTCGATTGACTCCTCTGCAGTCCTCCTTTGGCTGTCTGATTGCCTTGAGGCTGCATCCCACACCAGCTGATTTTTATTGGACTAATTACCTATGTGTGCTCTTATGTGGTGTGTGCTTTCTTTCAGTGTAAGCCCTGATGAAGACCATGAGGTCGAAACATGTTGGCTGTTTTTATTGTTCGAGCATTAACTAGCCTTGTTAATTAAAGCTTTTTTAATTTTGGACGAGTGCCTTTGATTTTTCAATCGTGCATCCCTACTTCTTACCTCACCATTTATAGTAAAAGTATGCTGCAAACTTGTGCATGTGATGTAATGTGTGCAGTTGGGTGTGCCTATGTGCTACAAAATTTACTGCAGAAAATTAGCTCTGTGGCAAACAGTTTACGATACTTACGTTTAGTTCAGAAAGCAAATATTCACAATTCAACACCTTTTATGATTTTTTAAAGTGTAAATGCAATCGCCACTCGCCAGAAGTAAAAAGCGAATGGCTATAAACGAAATACACCGCGGTCGCTTGACTTCAACATCAGCACTACTAAGCTTCCAACTAACCACAATTGGAGAATACTATAAATCGATATATCTACAAGAATAGCTTGCCAGAGCGCGAGGCTGAGGCGGACTAGTGAGTAGATAACGATGTCCCTGACCTCTGTAGTCTCATTAAGCCACTTGTTAGCAATCGCCACTTTAAAAAAAACACGTAAAAGCTTCAGAATTCACGAGTGGGGTATTTTATGTTGTAGAACAAAACGTGAAAGTCTCTTAAGCTTGTGTTAACCACAGACCAGGCATCTAACCAAAAACTCATTCATAAAAGCCTTCGAGACGAGCGGGCCGGTAGTGCAAACAAAGTGCTAACTCCTTTAGGCACCACATTGGGACCTTATAGCTTAATGGATAATTGTATTTAAGATGTTTAATTTATTTTTGATCATTTACACCAGACAAAGTGATACCACAGAGGTTGCAGGGGGCGCTCTAATCATGGCGGCCCTAGTGTTAAAATGCCCAATTTTAGACCTCGGGGTTAGGTATAATTTAAGGCGTTTTAAGATTCGGTAGGAGACGAATAAAACAAGAGCAATTCAAAGAAATACTGGCCACACTGTTGTTGCTTTAAATAATTTGTCTGTTTCCCCCCGAGATTATGAAGCCATCTTTGAGCCTAGAACGATGAACCGGCTAGCTAAAAGGCTGCCGTTGCCCAGGGTTTCTCCGTCCTCTTGTCAAAACTTACCGCTTGATAAGGGGTCGAACTCGCACACAGACTTTCACAGCTTCGTCGGCCATAACTGTTATTGTTGCTCTATCGCCAAACAACCGCAGACCCACCAAATAAACTATTTCATTGGTGAGGTAACTTGTAAACGCGTATCAGATACAGTTCAGTTGTTCAGTTTTTTGAAAATGTGCACTGCACCCTGGCTTTATTCTGATTGGTGGACGTCATCATCTGGACGGAACCATACGATGGGGGAGGGGGGTTGATAACATTGTTTCTGCTGCTATGTATGCAGCAATAATGCTTTCTTCGTCTATTTCAATAAATTAAACACATCTTTTCGTGCTTATATAAATGGTTGTATAGTTGTTTCTTTGACAAAAAGTTGCAAAAGCGAAAAGTAAATTTGCTTATTTTTAAATTGTATCTGCTGGCGTGCTAACGTTGCCGCGTCCTGAGAGCTGTCAGAAAACGGCGACTGACGTCATCGTTACGCGCCCTATGCGGTATGAAAACACATGCCAAGAGAGTGGCGATTCTGTAGTACAGCTGTATCCAACTTTATAAAGTATTCGGTTAGGTTACCATCCTGGTGTACGTTTAGTCCACACGTGTGATTATATTTTCTCTCCTTTCCCCATGCAGGGTACTTGAAACGGAAAAAAACTTTCTTGGGACATTCTATCTTCCTATTCCTATTAAAATGTCTCTGTTTCTTATGAACAGGTAGGACTGTGCTTTCTTTTTTATTTGTTATATACTATTATAGACCACAAGATGAGACGTGGACCTTCTGTGGCTCCATTCCAACTTGACTATTAAACACCATTGTAATTTTCTGTTCTCAGCATATGCAATGTATCTATGTCCTTATGTCTTGTATGTTGATATTGATAGGCCATTCTTTGTGATCAGGCTCCCTCCACAAGCTTTAGATAGCTTCCTGGGAGACCTGGCACTCACACAGTGTCTACTCTGTAAAAAAATAAGATAAATCTAACGATGATAATGATGACAATGATGTATGTGTGTGAGTGTGAATAAATTTCTTTCATTCACTCATTCAATGTCTTTCATGTTGTTTACAGATACCTCGGAGATGATGAAGATGAGAGTGTCTCAAACAAAGAGTCCCGTTCCAAGGCTTTATTGGTGAAGCTACAGCAGAAGGCAAAAGAGAAGGAGAAACAGAGTTTGACAAGCCATAAAGACCATCTGCCTGAAGTTCAGACAGACACACAGGAGGTCAAAAAGAAAAGGAAAGCTGAAGAGAACAGCAATCATGAGACCAAATACTCCAAAAAGAGGAAAGGGGAAGTAACGCCAACAGTGCCTTTGCATGTTTCTGACACTGTCAATCACGAAGAGTTTTCCAAGGAGAAAAAGAAGAAGAAAAAAGGTGCAAAAGAGAAACGGAAGAATGATCAATCAGGTGTGTGCTTGTTTTCACATACACTCATAGATCCACACATACAAATTGCTTAAGCAGAATTATTTAAATGTCACTTCTGACGTGACAAATTTGTATGTCTTTTCCTTTGGTCTAGGGCAGTTGAATTAATGTTTTTGAAGGTGATCAACCTTTTCCCAAAGTTATAAACCAGAGAACCAAGGGTCTAAAATGGGATGTCACTAGAGACCAAACCTGAAGCTTCCCTGTAGACAGTAAATGGAAGACCATCTTGTACACTCATTGAATAATTGTTTGAACTTATACTTCAAATAGGGAGGCTACATTCATCTTATACATACTCTTATTGTAGTTTGTATTGCAGGTTTATACATATAAAACATATAACATAATTCTATACCTTGCTGTGATTTATTAATCACAGTTATTAGGTTTGGTCATTTGAGGAACACAGTTTTTTTAGTGCACTTTTTTTGACATCTTGACTATATTGAAGAAAATAGATTTATAACCAGTCACTAGGAATAGGGCTGCCACTAATGATTATTTTCATTAATTAATTTTCATTAATTTTCATTAATCATTCTCGATTAATCTGTCAATCATTTTCTCGATTAATCGATTAGTTGTTTGGTCCATAAAATGGTGAAAAATGTTGATCACTGTTTCCCAAAGCCCAAGGTGACGTCCTCAAATGTCAACCAGAACATATTCACATTTGAGAAGCTGAAATCAGAGAATCTGGAATTTTTTTCATAAGAAAATGACTCAAAATAATTAATTGATTATCAAAATAGTTTGCGATTAATTTAATAGTTGACAACTAATGGATTAATCAACTGGTCACTGCAGCTCTAACTAGGACACTAGATAGATGCATAAGACCCAACAATGGGAAGGTTACTTTTAAAATGTAATCTGCTATAGATTACTTAGAACCTGTTTATTGCGATGAAGCAATAACTAAAAACTTAATCATCATCATTTAGTACGACAAAAATATAACATACTGCATGTCTCCTATTGTTCAATTAGTCTGTGATCTTCTGTGACTTTGGTTGGTTTAGTAAAAACCCTTCCAGACACTGCTGTGATTGGAAAAGAGGGAGAAATCAACACAGGAGGAGAAAAAGAAGAAGAGACAGAACACAACAGAACAAAACAGGATGCAGGGAAGACCTCTGCCCAGACTGGTTTCACAATACTTGGAGGATTTGAGAATAAACCCATCCAGAAGGTAGAGTTCCCTGCCTGAAAGATCACTCATCCTTTTGCATGGTTTTGAAACCCAGTCTTTACTACGCTGCTGGATTCCTCCCTAAACTGACTGTCTGAGAATGTAACAGGATAATAGCTGAAAAAAACATTCTCAGCATCTCCCGAGTTCTTTCCCGTGTTCGTTCCTAGGTGTACCGAGTCCTGCCGCAGTGGCTTGCTCAGCCTGATGTGATTCACAGAGACATTAAAAGCAACCTGCTCCCCATCTCTGACTTCCAAGGAATTTCAGCTAAGCTTGTGAAGAAGCTAGAAAATAATGGAATTCAACACTTCTTTCCTGGTGATGACACAGATTAAGTTCAAATACATTTTTCACTTGAATGTAGGCCTTAATTAGTTCATTAGGACATGTCAACATTGTTAAGAAAACTGTAACTTTATTTTGCAGTTCAAGCAGAGGTCATCCCGGCCATTTTGGAAAGTGTACATCACGGGCTGTTGGTTGGACGAGGGGGTTACAAGCCGAGAGATATTTGCGTGTCTGCGCCGACTGGGAGTGGCAAGACTCTTGCCTTCGTCATACCTGTCATACAGGTGAACCGCTTGAAGCTAAAAATCCACCCTAAAACAGAATCACTCAGAACTGTAGAACTATCTATTTAGATTCTGGATACCATTTGAGAACATGGCTAACTTTCTGCCACACCTATAATGTAGAGAGCCAAGCATCTGAAATCTGACCTCAAATCTCATAAAGCTGTTCCATTGATAATAAATTTGTGATTTTATTTAAGTTTTACAGCCAAAGGAGTCATTCATTGTGTCCCCACATTCAGTCTCCCATTGTCAATTGAACAGTTCCAGGATTTGTCTCTTAATGACAACATTAGGAGCGTTTATGCTCCATTGTTTCTATCTTTTAGAGCAGCGCCGCCCAATTTGTGGCCCGCAGGCCAAGTTTGGCCCACGCACCCTTTGTTTTGGCCCGCCATGGCATTTGACAAACTGATGCTATTCTCCAATTATTTTTAAAGCTCTGTAAAATCCTAACCGTAATGACTACAAAACGTTCAATTTTGTGCAGCTAAAAAGTACGTAATCTTGAGTTTTACAGCAATGTACAGCACAGTGCTACTTCCCTATTAAATTACGTGAAAAATGCGTATGTTTTTTTTGACAATCAAGTCGGCAAATTAATAAAATTACGCTAAATCACGTTAAGCAGAGTAGTGTTTTTATTATTTTGAAATTTCATTTTTAATTTTGAATGTTAATTTTCTATAAAATATAACACATTTTAATGTAATGTAATTCACACAACATCAACATTTCTTTTTGGCCCACGGCTCCATCCAGATTAATTTTTGGCCCTTCATGGGAAATAATTTGGGCACCTCTGTCTTGTTCATGTTCATGCATGATGTGCTGGGTGCATTGTTCTTCCTTCACTGATTTTTATGTATGGTGTTAGGCACTGATGGAGCGGGTGGTTTGTGAAGTCCGGGTTTTGGTCGTGCTGCCAACAAAAGAGCTTGCCCAGCAGGTAATTGAGCTGTAAAATGAATTTGCACATTTTTGGTTGCTCCAAAAATAGGAAAAGCTTGGCTGACATGTTTTTCCATACAGGTTTGCAAAGTATTCACATTGTACTCTGAGGGCACCTCTCTAAAAGTAGTCATGCTGGCTGGTCAGAAGTCCTTTGCTGCAGAGCAGACTTCACTCACAGAAAATAGGTGAGGATGCAAACGAAAGCATGCAACAGTACCAAAAGAGTTCTTCATGAGATACGAGTAATTTTGCACCACTATAAAATCTAATTTCATAACAGTTTATTTAGGACTAAATTGTAAAATGTATTTTTTGTTTATGAACAAGTTAATTGATGAAGTGTAAATAAAAGGGGTAGGACTAGAAAAGTTCTGTACTTCATCCTACGCTCTTTTTGAACATTTATTAGTTATTATTTGTGTTTAAATATGTTATTACTATTGTATTGTTTTGCTGCCTATATCTGATCTGTCTGTCTGTCTGTCTGTCTGTCTGTCTGTCTGTCTGTCTGTCTGTCTGTCTGTCTGTCTGTCTGTCTGTCTGCCAGTATCAATCAAAGCACTGCATGAGCTCACAAAGTCAGAAAATGTTGCTTGATAACGATACAGGTTAGAGTCTTGGTTATTTGGATTCTACTACTAGGAGGAACTAATTCATGTTAATATTGATTGAAGATCCACGATCATTGACATAACACAGGTGAATTAGGATTTCCCAGTTATTCTAACAATTATCCCAAACTATGAGACTGAAAAAAACCCATTTTCCATTCATTCTGATTCCATTTTATTTATTCCCATTTCACTTTTTTTCCCCTTTTTTCTTCACAGAGGTGGGATGAGACGCAGTTTAGCAGATATCATCGTGGCCACCCCAGGTCGACTGGTTGATCACATCAACAAGAATTCTGGTTTATGTCTGGAACACCTCAGATTCCTTGTGAGTTCTTAAATCAATATGTATTTGTGGCAGACGGGTGTTGTTTCATATATCATTAACAATGGTATGGAAGTCAAAGAAGTGCCTGCCACGGTGCCACCTAACATTTGTGCGCCCTTTGTGTGAGACACCGCTACAGTGGTGACCTCAAATTACCTCACGTTTTCATTGAATCATCTGCCACAGATTATTGATGAGGCTGACCGGATGATTGACAGCATGCATCAGTCTTGGCTCAGTCAAGTAACCAAGGCAGTGTACAGGTCGGGAAGTGGACCCGAAGCCATGTCCATCTTCAAGAGGACGGAGCCCTCGCACATCACAGCAGCCAGGTAAGTCAGTCTGTCACCTGAACCATCAGTATCTGCACAGATTTTTAAAAAAACACAGCGTCTTTACAATCAAAAGAGATAGAAACCCATAAAACAGTAGGAGTGATTGCAATGCCTTGAGAATTGTTGCAGCTACAACAGTGTCCTTATGTTGCTCTCTTCCAGCCTGTCTCCACCCCAGATACCGCTGCAGAAGCTCCTGTTTTCTGCCACCCTCACCCACAACCCGGAGAAGCTGCAGCAGCTCGGCCTTCACCAGCCCAGACTCTTCAGCTCAGTCCACACTCGCTTCAACGCCACTGACAGCAGCCAGCCCAGCACACCAGGAACCACCTCCCAGACGCAAGACCGATTCAACTTCCCTGAAGGTCTGACGGTAAGAGATCAGGAAAATGCACAGGCGCACATGGGAACAGAAATGTGGAGCTATGTAGGCAGTCAGACAATGAACGACAATGACGACAACGTCTTTTTGTAATGCTAACTACTCAAAAATCACGGCTTGCTTGTGTTGTGGGTTCTCTTCTAGGAGTATTACGTGCCGTGCACACTAAGCAAAAAGCCCCTCCTCATCCTGCACTTCATCCTGCGCATGAAGTTCAGCCCTATCCTGTGTTTCACCAACTCCAGAGAGGCTGCTCACAGGTTGGCTAAAGCAACACTCTGCTGTTACTGTTTTAGGCCCTTTATATATTATATAAGTTCCATTAACGTGTTTTTTTCTTCTGCAGACTGTATCTGCTGGTGCAGCTCTTTGGTGGAGTGCAGGCAGCCGAGTTCTCCTCCCGACTCTCTCCCGGTGAGAGAAAGAAGACGCTGAAGGATTTTGAACAGGGGAAGATCCAGCTGTGAGTATGTGCATGTATGTGAGTGTGTGTGTACACCATCTCCAGCGTTACTTGCTTTGAGGTTGTGCTATTATCGGCAGCGTTTAGGCTTTCTCTTCGAGTTATAAATGTACAGGGTTCGTACGGTCATGAAAAACCTGGAAAAGTTATGGAATTTGATAATTGGTATTTCCAGGCCTGGAAAAGTGCTTGAAAAAATAAAATCCTAAAAGTTTTGGAAAAGTCATGGAAATTTGTTTCATAAATATGTTCATGTCGTTCATTTACAGAGTTTAAATTAATTCATATGCTTTTAAAAGAAATTACGTAACGTTCAAAATATAATTAATTTGTGTCATGCTTTGGAATTCTCATTTTAGTTCAAATACATTTTACCCTCACTTTTTCATGTACACACCAAGACTTCACAAAATGTTTGGTCATGGAAATTTGGTTTAAAGTCATGGAAATCCATTGGTCAAAATGTGTATGAAATCTAGAAAAAAACAGCACTCTCTTCAGCATGATACACAAGACATGAATTATAACATCAGTTATAAGAACACTCAGGTAAGGGATATGAGCCAATCAACACAGAGAATCACTAATAAATAATAGGATCCACCTGTGGTGGTAACGAGAGTGAGATACTCCCAGCTGAAACTAATAATGTTTAAAGGTCCTGTCCTGAAGGATATGTTCAGCTCACAAAAGTAGAAGTAGAAGTAGAAGTATCTTTATTTGTCCCACGCTGGGGAAATTTGCAAAACAAAAGAAAATCAAAAACAACTTTAAGTCTCTAACCATTGTATGGCAGGTCAATAGTATAAAAAAAAGAACCAATACAATTATACAATAGTATATGTGCCAAAAAATCTGAGAAAATACATATAGAAAAGATTATAATATATCGGGTCAATATAACAATACAAATATACAATAGTACATACGACCAAAAAATCTAAGAATATAATATATATAGAAATCAATACATAACAGGTCTATCTATATGTATAATAATAATTCACATATGGCCCTGGAGACCGAATTAAATGTTAAACAGGGCAGTTTGCCATGTTTAGATATGTTTACACATTGATTTGTGTCCAAAGCATGTGATACTTGTCGTTAGCCTCTCAGAAATGTGAGCTTTAAGGGAAAAGGTGTAACTAACTAATATTATTTTAAAGGTTGATCAGCACAGACGCAGCTGCCAGGGGCATCGACATCAACGGGGTCAAATGTGTTGTGAATTACGATGCACCACAGTACATAAGGACCTACATTCACAGGTAGGTTATATCCTCGCGTGACTTACTCCAAAACGCATTGACGTGACTGCCATTTTATTTTTTTAAGAAGCGGTAAGGTTTTGGAGAGTGGTGTTTTGAAGTTTGCAGTCGACACAACACTCATTGGATTCATTTCTGATGGGGACGAGTCTGCCTACCGCGAGGAAGCTGATCACTTGGCCTCCTGGTGCAGCCACAACAACCTACAGCTCAGCCATCATCACCTCATCTATCACGGTCTGGTTTGCCGCTGCTACCGCCAGAGACAAAGCCAGACTGCAGCGCATCATCCAGTCAGCAGAGAAGGTGAACGGCTGTGACCTGCCGCCGCTTCAGGACCTGTACACCTCCAGGATCAGGAAGCGTGCTGCTAAGATCATGGCTGACTCTTCTCACCCCGGACACTCCCTTTTTGAACGCCTCCCCTCCGGCAAGACCAAAACCTCTCGCCACATGGACAGCTTCTTCCCCATGGCAGTGAGGCTCACAAACCGGACTGTCTAACTTATGCACACACACACACCTAACCCCTCCCCCTCCAGACACCACTCGCACACACACTCTCTCTCACACACACACACAAACACACACACACACACACACACACACACACACACACACACACACACACAGACTAATATTGTTCAGAGATGTTTACTTG
>CABFOS010118772.1:0-11373 GCA_900660315.1 Diretmoides pauciradiatus
GTCAGGAAGTCCCGTCGTCCCGGCAACGTTAGTTAAAACTAGTAATACAATGTTGAAATCCACCTTGAACTCGTCAGGATGAGAAGTAGTTAAACCAGGTCGCGTCTCGCTTCATTATGATGTGTTCAAGGTCTGTCGGTGAACTGAGTGTTGAATGGTGAATGTAAATAAATCATGATGTGTTCAACTGTAACATTAAAATTGGAAAATGTAGCTTTTGGTGAGAAACTTGAATAAATACAGTTGTTTGGACCGAATAATAGGAAAGTATCGATAGTGGTATCGATAAGACTCGGATCGTTAAGGAGGCTCGATAATGGTATCAATATCAATAAAAATTAATGATCCCTACCGATGGGCGTGTCTATCGTTACCCCTTCAGAAGCATTTTTAATTAAAATTTTAACAAAAACTAATCTACCGTGATATATACCGTTACCGTCCATCCCTAAAATTATACTGTGATATAAATTTTAGGCCATACCGTCCAGCCCTAGTCCAAATCTTTTATTCCTTCTGCTGTCAGGTTACTAAACTCAGATAGTAGTCATCTTAAATTACATTTTAATGTTTGTTTGTTGATCTGTGCTTTTGACATGTAACATACTGGGTGTTTGTGTGATTGTGGACAGGGTAAGCTGCAAATTAATTGCCCTCCTCGGGACCAATAAAGTTATCTGAAACTGAAAACACACAACTGAATGTTTGTAGAGTCTGTGAAGATCAATAGGTCTGTCTCTGTGTGTGTTTTTATTAGGTGGAAGTGGATGAGTCCACGCTGAGCCCAGAGGAGCAGAAGGAGAGGAAGATCATGAAGCTGCTCCTGAAGATTAAAAACGGAACACCACCCATGAGGAAGGTTGGTCACCATTTCTATTTCCTTACATGAACATTTGACTACCATTACCTATCATTAAAACAGTATCTCTCACTACTGCTAATATGAACCCACACCCACTATGTTCTCAAGTTCTTTGTATGCATGAGAATTTCTTGGCCTGCCACCTGCTGTCAGATCTGTTTAAGAAGCGGCTCATTTCTCAAGAGATGTAGCACAAAAACAGTACCAATGCAAGATCAACACCCAGCACTAAGCCTGCGTGTGGCTACAGTGTGAATCTTTGCTTGCTATATAATCTCCTCTGTGAGGAGCTGGTGCTTTCAGTAGAGGTCAGAGGGTAGACCACTATGCTCTGCTGGGAGCAGCAGATATAACATCAGATCAGTTCAATTGTCCACACCTTTCAAAGCCATTCCAATGAATGTCATCTCAGCCATGAAATTTAACTCCTCTTTCTAGGCGGCTCTGCGTCAGATTACAGATAAGGCTCGTGAGTTTGGAGCAGGCCCCCTGTTCAACCAGATTCTGCCGCTACTCATGTCACCCACCCTGGAAGACCAGGAGCGCCACCTGCTGGTTAAGGTCATTGACCGCATTCTCTACAAACTGGATGACCTGGTCCGACCATATGTACATAAGGTAGGCTCGGCATGAGAGGTGTTCATGTGTGTTTGTTGTAGTGGCGTGATTTTGGCGTGTTTGTGTCTGAGAAACTGATTTGTCTTTTTTGTCCAGATTCTTGTGGTGATTGAGCCCCTACTGATTGATGAGGACTATTATGCCAGAGTGGAAGGCAGAGAGATCATCTCCAACTTGGCCAAGGTAAGGCAGGGCACATCAGTGTAGTTACATACTCAATAATGCTGTTTTTTGGTGCATAGATTGGGCGCAATATGGTTGCTGCGACTCATTCTCGCCTGTTCGACCTCTCTATGGTCAGATCAGGGCTAGTACTTCGCTAAATGGACAACCAACATGAGAGCTAGCAGACCTGACATCCATGTCCTCTCTGTTCTCACCCTGCACCCGTTGGTTACAATTACAAAGCCTCTACAAACATTTTATTGTCATATGTATTTGATTCTATCTAGGACTCTATTTTGTGTGTATTTAGTATTCATGCCTGTGATTTTACTTTCTGAATAAAGCCCTGACATCATCTAGGCCTGACTCAAACGCTGTCCTTTAATGTTAAACTTCTCTCTGTCCTTCTCTCTAGGCTGCTGGCCTGGCTACTATGATCTCTACAATGCGTCCTGATATTGACAACATGGATGAGTATGTCAGAAACACCACAGCCAGAGCCTTTGCTGTAGTGGCCTCTGCCCTCGGAATCCCCTCCCTCCTGCCTTTCCTCAAAGCTGTGTGTAAAAGCAAGAAGTCCTGGCAGGCCCGGCACACAGGCATCAAGATCGTCCAGCAAATTGCTATCCTTATGGGCTGTGCTATCCTGCCCCACCTCCGCAGCTTGGTGGAGATTATAGAGCATGGTCAGTCACCAACCACACTTCTACCAGTGATTGACATATCAGGGTCTCAGCAGGTTCTTAAAGTGTTGTAAGATGTCTTACATCACATTATTATGACGTATATTCTTGCTGATGTGGTATTCCTTTTTTTTTACTCTTCCAGCTTTATTTGTGGAAAACGGGGTTTGTTTGTTTTTAATTCACATTAAAAGGGGCACTTAAAATGTGTTTATATTTATGTGTGTGTATTTAACTTTCTGAAACCTGCAGACAACCTGTATAGTAATGTTCAAAAGAAAAAGTTACAACCAAACCATTGTGAAAATGTCTAGAATGAAATGTATGATGTCTGAATGTTGGTCTTCAATGTGTTTGGCTACAGGTCTGGTGGATGAGCAGCAGAAGGTGAGGACCATCAGTGCCCTGGCTATTGCTGCCCTGGCTGAAGCTGCCACGCCCTATGGTATTGAGTCATTTGACTCAGTGCTCAAGCCCCTCTGGAAGGGTATCAGGCAGCACAGAGGAAAGGTAGGAACAAAAACTTCCTAAAGTGAAATGACTCAATGACAGTGTCAATACTGTAGTAATGAAAGCAGTTTTACTTTGTTGTTAACGTTATGGAGAGAAGTACAAACAGTATACAGTGCAAAATCAACACCCAGCACTAAGCCTATGTGGCTACAGTGTGAACTTGTAATAGAATTTCCTCTATGAGGGGCTGCTGTTATCAGTAGAGTTCAGAGGATAGTCTAATAATCTTTAGTTGGGAGCAACAGACAAAATATTTATTATTACAGTGAGTAAGTGTAAATAGATGCAAATTTGAACTCACCGCCTGTTTGTTTTTCCTCCTCCTTTGTTACCAGGGTCTGGCTGCCTTCCTGAAGGCCATTGGCTATCTGATCCCCCTGATGGACGCCGAGTATGCCAACTACTACACCAGAGAGGTGATGCTGATTCTCATCAGAGAGTTCCAGTCCCCTGACGAGGAGATGAAAAAGATTGTGCTCAAGGTACCATAGGGGAAGAATATGTTTGCACTCTTGCTCAATGCATCCAGAGTTTCTTATAGCATGTGATGCACTATGAATGTGGGATTCTGTGTGTTTAACTTCAGTAATCCAAACCGTGATGCTTAATGCTTTTGTAAAGTTCTTGCGAATCATTCTCGCCTGTTCAACCTCTCCATGGTAAGATCAGGGCTAGTAATTCGCTAGATAGACACCAACATGAGAGCTAGCAGAGCTGACATCCATGTCCTTTCTGTTCTCATTCTGCACCCGTTGGTTACAATTATAGCCAATTATAGCCAGGACTAAAGGCCTCTACACACCAATGTCGGGCCGTCGGTGAGTGTCTGTGACAGTCCGTTGGCTGTAGTTTGAACTTGAGGACACACACAGCAGGCAACTGACAACGGCAGTGCCAGGTTAAAAAAAATTACAAGTACAGACTACCGCCACCTCCTGGTATGGAGAGTTATTTCCATACGCATGTCGGCCGTTAGCTGACCGTCTCTGCGGTATGTTCAAGTGCAAGTTTTACAGCCGACATGTCAGCGCTAGTTCTTTGCTGTCTGCTTGGTGTGTAGAGGCCTTAACACCTAACTGGTCTTTTTCTTAAGTGATGTAAGCATACCAAGCAAACCGTTGAAACTTGAAACCCTCGGATGCTTTCAGTTACCTTTGCATGCATAATTCCATGTCTGACATGTACTTCTGCCCTGTCTCTCAGGTGGTGAAGCAGTGCTGTGGCACTGATGGTGTGGAAGCCAACTATATCAAGACAGAGATTCTTCCCCCCTTCTTCAAGCACTTCTGGCAGCACAGGATGGCTCTGGACAGACGTAACTACAGACAGGTTAGCACATACACAAAGATAGGAAGTACATGTCAAACTACTCAAATATAAAATTAGAAGTTACATACATAGAAGCATATTTCATACATAGAAGCATTGATGCATGATTGTTTTTTTACCACACCGTGATGAAGTTTCACAGCACCCAGGTATTGAGGACTGAAGTGTCTTAAGTCTAAAGTCTGAACAACTTGTTGCACTGTTTCTTCTCCGTCTACAGCTGGTGGACACCACAGTGGAGCTGGCCAACAAGGTGGGAGCGGCAGAGATCATTTCACGAATTGTGGATGACCTGAAAGACGAAGCAGAGCAGTACAGGAAGATGGTGATGGAGACAATTGAAAAGATTATGGGCAACTTGGGGGCGGCCGATATTGACCACAAGCTGGAGGAGCAGCTGATCGACGGTATCCTGTATGCTTTCCAGGAACAGACAACAGAGGTGAGAGGAATGACTGATCAGACACATCATTAGACTTAATCTGAAAATCTATTAATTTTGAATCATGCTCACTGCTAGCAAAATCTACTTCATAACTGTGTGAAAGGCCAGATTTGTTCCAGTTTTTAGCTGCGACCAGCAGCTCTATAGGTCGCTCAGTTATTAATAGATTTAGCTTGGTAGTGGGGCACAGTGGCGCAGTGCTTGCACTGCTGCCTTACAGCTAGAACATACCAGATCCAATTCCCGCCTGGGGACTGTTGTCGATGGCCAAATACCATCGAAACGAACCACTATGAACAAAACATGCAGAACATCCTGTCCTGTCCCTGACCACGACAGACACTGAAAAATTAGTCCCTGGGCACCATCGAATAAGGGCTGCCCACTGGTCCTGGCTGCCCATTGTAGGAAGGACAGCAAGGATGGGATAAGCAGAAGACACGTTTCACCGACCACCTACCCTGCGTGCGTGCGTGCGTGTGTGTGTGTGGATGCCAGTCACCGCTCCCTGTGCATGCCAGAGTCACCACTCCCTGTGCATGCCAGAGTCGCCGCTCCTCATGTTGTGTGACGAATAAAGACTCAAGAGAGTCCCCATTTCTTTCTTTCTATTTCTCCAACATTTCCCCACCCTCTGGCGGCCACAGTTTATGCTCTAGGAGGCTGAAATTTGGCATTGTTGTAACTCGAATGTACATTGTCCAATCTGCCACAAATTTCTGATGCATGATAAGAGTCCCGGCCTGAAGACATCTACATGCCAATATTCAGTTATAGTCATAGCGCCACCTACTGGCAGCAGGAAATGACATGTTTTATACTTTTATGTACTCCTCCTAGAAGGTTAACCAGATCCATCTCAAACTTGGGTCAGCGTATATAAAACACCTTAACAATGAAAATTTGTTACAATTTTGAGCGTTCCTCAAAGGCCGTGGCGACGCTGTGAATTTCAATGTTTCTCCATGAAACAGGAAGTTGTAACTCGAATGTACATTGTCCAATCTGCCCCAAATATTCAGTTATAGTCATAGCGCCACTTACTGGCAACATGAATTGACATGTAAATTTCCCCAATGTCTGGCGACTACAGTTTTTTTGCCTCAGGAGGCTGAAATTGTCAAGTGTGTGTGTGAAGGTGTGTTTGGGTTCATGCTAAAAGGGGGTGTGGGAGTGGCCTATCATAAAAAGGCACATAACATCAAAATGGCTTCACAGACATGCACAAGATTTTGTGTAAAGGTTGGTCATGAGCCAAAGGACAGCTGATTAACTGTTCATGCCAATTGGCAAAAAGGGGGTGTAGTAGTGGGTAGAGGTCGACTAACAGTGGATTTTTAAAGGCCGATAAAAAATGATAGTTTGGAGCAGGGAAAAGCCGATACACCCCCCTTAAAGTCAGTAGTTCCAGTTGAGAAGTCTGATATTACAATGAAAGAAACAGAGCTTGTCTGCATTCACTCCAGAAAGGCTCCTCCGCGAGGTCGGAATCTTTACGACAAGTTAGGATCCCGACCTCGCTGAACACTCGCTCGGGACTTTTGAAAAGTATTTTCAAAATTAAAGCACTTCCGGGTTCAGACACATAAAACGGCGACACTGGCGGCACTGGTGACGACGCACAAACGACTTCTCAAATGACGTTATTTGGATGAACTGACCACATATTGGGAATCTAAATGGTTACTTTCTCACAGCCAACAACACATTCAGAAATCCCCTTAGTCCTGGGGAAGATCTCTGTTTGTCCCAAACACATTTTCTAGATCAATTAGAAGTTGCGCATCTGCCACTATCGGAGCCAAGTTCCACCGATAACGATAGTTTCTAAAACATCCTATCAGCGCCGATTAATCGGCTAAACGATTAATCGGTCGACCCCTAGTAGTGGGAGTAGCCTGTAACAAAAAGGCGCATAGCCGTTAAATGGGTTCACGTATCATGGCCAAACTTTGTAGAAAGACAGACACAGACAGACACTTTCATTGGTGATGGTTTGCCCTGCCCCTACACTTTATCCACACCCCATTTCATAACTCATGAACCGTTTGTCGTAGACTCTTGTGGGAGGCATCATTGTTCTTTGTTTTATTTGGCCATTTTTCTTCCTTTTTGCGAATTCACACTTTTTATTTGTATTGGTGATTTAATCCTATCTCCCTTCCCTCTCCAGGACTCTGTGATGCTGAATGGTTTCGGCACAGTGGTGAATGCCCTGGGGAAGCGTGTGAAGCCCTACCTGCCTCAGATCTGTGGTACCGTGCTGTGGCGTCTGAACAACAAGTCAGCCAAAGTCCGTCAGCAGGCTGCTGACCTCATCTCCCGCACCGCTGTGGTCATGAAGACCTGCCAGGAGGTACACTTTGATATGAATACACTGGCACACACACAGATTCAACCACATTACACACTTAACAAGCTAATGCATTTTCTCCTCATTTCTGCCATTGTAGGAGAAGCTGATGGGTCACTTGGGAGTGGTGCTGTATGAGTACCTGGGAGAGGAGTACCCTGAGGTGCTGGGTAGCATCCTAGGAGCACTGAAGGCCATTGTTAACGTTATCGGTATGTCGCCCTACATCTACATCAACTTGAGTTCTTAGAATGTTTTCAGTTGCATAGGGCCTGTTTTGCATAGCAACCCAATCAGAGTTCAGGGCTTACAAAAGTGAACATCTGGAGATTTGATTGGTCATTTTGTTCCCTGTTGCAGGTATGCACAAGATGACTCCACCAATCAAAGACTTGCTTCCTCGTTTGACGCCCATCCTGAAGAACAGACATGAGAAGGTGCAGGAGAATTGTATCGACCTGGTGGGCAGGATTGCTGACAGGTCAGTATGGGGTGATAATAATAATACCACAACAGTAACTATAGAAATACACAGATAAGTTATGAGTAGCACACAGTCTTTTTTTATTTCTTCTTTTGGAACCACAGGATTGTTGACCTTAGAGTGACTTCTTGTGATTGTTTAGGGGAGCTGAGTATGTGTCAGCCAGGGAGTGGATGAGGATTTGTTTTGAGCTGCTGGAACTGCTCAAGGCTCACAAGAAGGCCATCCGGAGAGCCACTGTAAACACATTTGGTTACATCGCCAAGGCCATCGGGTGAGTGCCAACTGTCTTAACATAACCATAGTAACCATTTTGTTACCGTTTTATTTCACCCTCTCCTTTTATGATTTGAGATGTGAGTCACAGGAGAAATCACACTACATAGGTTCAAACCGTTCCCTGTCACCGTCAAGGAGTGCAATTTTTCACCGGTCTCCACCCCCTTCTGTCCTCCCAGTCCCCACGATGTTTTGGCCACTTTGCTCAATAACCTGAAGGTCCAGGAGCGTCAGAACCGTGTATGCACCACTGTGGCCATCGCCATCGTGGCTGAGACCTGTTCGCCGTTCACCGTGCTGCCGGCACTTATGAACGAATACCGTGTGCCTGAGCTCAATGTGCAGAACGGTGTGCTCAAGTCCCTGTCCTTCCTGTTTGAGTACATCGGAGAGATGGGCAAGGACTACATCTATGCTGTCACCCCACTGCTGGAGGACGCACTCATGGACAGGTGAGAGTCGGAGGACTGTAGTTACTGGGTCCTCAGTGGTGGAGTGATCTCCAGTCAGAAGCTTCATCATATACTGGAAGCTCATCTCTTTAAGAAATACTCTGATAACTCAAGTGACCATTTGAGGGATGAGGGAACAAGTCAACAGCTAGGTAGACTTCAGGATCTTGCCAAGAATGAATTGTGGTTGTCTTTGTTATCCGGGAGAGCAGTTAATTTCAAGCTGAGTTTGACACCATAAAGTTTGTATTTTAAAAATGACGAGTAAATCTTAAAAATAATGTAATTACATACAGAATGCATTGCTATATGACTGGAGGAACGTAAAGCAGATTTAGACAGTAGTATATGGACTTTAACTCTAAATGAGACCATTCCTTGAATAAACCTGGTTTGCTTTATCATTTTCAGTGTAGTTATTTCAGTTGACGTTGAGCTGAGACCATTTTCCTCTGTCCTCTGCAGAGACTTAGTCCACAGACAGACAGCCAGTGCGGTGGTCCAGCACATGTCCCTGGGCGTCTACGGCTTTGGTTGCGAAGACTCCCTCAACCATCTGCTTAACTATGTCTGGCCCAACGTCTTTGAGACGTCACCCCACGTCATCCAGGCCGTCATGGGTGCTCTGGAGGGGCTGAGGGTCGCCATCGGGCCCTGCCGCATGCTGCAGTACTGCCTACAGGTAACACCAAGCAGAACCATCTCATAAATAAACCTGAGCATCGAAACTTTCCCCGTACTGAACTGCCCATTTCTGGTTCACTAGTTTTAGATTACTTAGTGGTAATTGTGGTTTGTTTGTAATTATTTGACAGTTCAGGTCTCTGAATTCTGAATTCACACGTATTTATAAAAAATAAAGTGTTCAACCTTCTAGCATGAAATTGGTTGTGTATGTAAAACCATAACAGAAAGGTCAATGTGTTAAACCTTGCTATATTGCCTGTATCTCCAGGGCCTGTTCCACCCGGCCAGGAAGGTGAGGGACGTCTACTGGAAGATTTATAATTCCATCTACATCGGATCCCAAGATGCCCTCATCGCCCACTACCCACAAGTCTACAACGACGAGAAAAACCCTTTCGTCCGTTGTGAGCTGGAATATGTCTTGTAAATACAAACTCATGTACTCTCTCACTCACAATTTCTCTACTTTCCCTCATCTCTTGGATTCTTTCTCCACAGTCTCCTGTCCATGGAACAATCTATCATGGTCTAGGGCTCAGTCCATGTTTTTTATTATTATTTAGCTATGTCTTTCAATAGGTGTCCAGTAATCCAACACGGATACATTGTGTCTCGCTTGACTGCCACCTATTGACTTGTTTAAATTGAAAAGAAGGTGTGAAATTAAGGGAAGTATAAAACTGAACAGGGCGGAGCTCGTATGTTTTCTTTTAATTCTCCATTTTGTGAGTGTTTCATATAAGGAACGACTGAGGTCAGAGTAGCCTTGCTTGAGGAATGAGAAGCAGTCATTGTTTTAAAGTATGTAGTTTTTCTGTGTATTGATAGGCCTCTGTACTGGCTACTCCCTCTATATGCTCTCCCAGCAGTTCACATCTCCTTTGTTATTATCAGAAATGTTGCTTTATTTGACCAAATAAAATGTTTGTGTATAAAATTCAATTTCTGCGGTGATCAGTTTATCTTCCTTCATATATATTACATGCCCATTCAATCATTGTGCACATTGCTGGAGATGAACTCTAGATTCAGACTGGCTGTGAGTGTTTTTATACAAGGCGAATGGACAAAGATGTGACCTTGTACAATGACATCTATACTGTCTTTCAGTACAAAGTCAATAATCCATCCAAGCATACTGGTTAAATGCCAAATGCACATTTCTCTGTTGGATGGGCACAGGGCAGAATGTCAGACTGTCATTATTATTTTTGTCCATAGTGGTTTGTAGAAAAGATGAAGGGGTCTGTAGTGTACAATGTATGAATACATATTCGTCTTCATCACTGTGGTGAAAACCTTGTATCTTCACAATGTAAACTTTTCAGGAACAAAGAAACCTTGTTTTTACCTTGATGGCAATGCAGCTTTGATAATTTTTAAAGGGTTTCATAAACCCAAAGCTCATAGAATTGTCTCATCCCTATAGAGGACCATTTAATGTGGGAAATGGGAAAATACACCAAAATTGGAGTTAAGAGGTTTTCAGATGACTGCTACTGCATTATGCACATTAGGTAACAAAAACATATTCAGATGCCTGATTAAATACACTGACATGTTTGCAGTGGCATATAATCCCTGGGGGTAGAAGCCAACATTCTTCAAATGTCTCCCATTCAACCGCTACATCCACTTATACACACTGTTTTAACCACTTTATTTCACAATAAATGCTGTCTTCGGTGTAAACCTAATACTAAAAAGTACTATCTAATACAATCTAACACTGAAATACCGGAAAAGACCTTTTCTGAATTGTTAGGATCCACTCTTAGATGGGTGCAGATAATCTGATTCATTGTGGGAGACAATTTGTTAACTGCTGGACAATTACATGTATTAGTAAAAGATGGTGTCACCTGTCCAGTTCCTTATGTCTAGTAGTATGACCTGAGCACTTGAAAAACTAACTGGACCTGGAACCCCCCACTGATGTTTCATCCAGATGCATCACATCAGTGGATGGTGTGTATTGGCTGTGTAAAGGAAGGGCCTATTGTCCCTCTTATCAGCCTTGTCATCCTGCTTAGACACAACAACCAGATAAAGCAAGAAGACACCGTGGTGGTGGTGGGGGGGACTGGACTGGACTGACAGGCTGTCCCAGTGGCCTTGTTGAGGATGAGCTCAACCCAGATCTGGGCAAGCTAATCCCCCAGAGGGCTGGAAACAAGATCAAAATGTAAGAAATCAATTGCTTTTGATGCATGGCTGTGTTAGAAATCCATACATACTTCTATCCTGTCCAATGTTGTATTCTTGTCAAGCTCCATTCCGCCGCACTAAGTTTTTTTCATGGCTCCTAAATTTTATGAGAATGTTTATATAATTATATAACAGTACTTAAAAGTATTACAACATAACACTATACATGTATTATAGAAGTCTTGTGGAGCCCAGTTCACTCCATCTGCACAACCTTTAGCACCACCCTCACCCTTTTCCTTTTCTCTGTTCCTTGCTGATGAGAGGTCAGGTCATATTCATACCCCCCCCCCCC
>CABFOS010118779.1:0-14898 GCA_900660315.1 Diretmoides pauciradiatus
TGTATTATAAGTTAAATTGAGGAGATTACTTCAGTCTGGAGACTGGAATAACTCCCAAAGTCAAACATTAACTGTTCTGCTATGCACTGAGGATTTCAAGAATCTCTCAGTTCTGAAATCTGACAACCAGTGCTGGTGCGGGAAAAAATGTTTTCGTCAGCAAAATTATTTTACTCAATCCACAATTTGGCATTGGTTTTACAACCAGGAAGTCCCATCCTATAAGTACAGCAAGGCAGCCAAGCAGAACAACAAAGTGCATTCCCAGTTTGTAGACTTCAGCCAGAGGATGATGACCTCTACTTTGTAGACAGGCTTATTCATATATCCTTTGGTTTAATATTTAATTTATCTTCAGTCAAACCAGGGAAGAGTCAGGAAATATGAAAAAGGGGGAAGATGAGAGGATTGAAGGAAATATAGGATAAAAAATTAAAATGACTAAATAAATCCTTTCACATGGAAAGATGAGCGTGCACACTTTTCCTTGGCTTAGTTTGCCAGGTTAGATCTAGTAGAACTTGTCAGGAACACAGGCTGCTGCTTGTCGGGGAGGAGGAGCTCTGGGGAAGGACATGTTTCTCTGTTCGGTCGCAGTCATCGTGCTGGTCCTGGTCCAAGACTGTTGAGCAGTTAACCTCCATTTGAGATGATTAGAAACAGCATGGGAAAGTCATTATGTCACCCTCTGGTGGTTGTGTTCAAAGCTCATTGAGAAAAAGTTGACTTATCCCAAGTCAGACCATTTTAAAGTTATTTTTAAGTTTTGTATTTAAACTTTGATTAGATTTATTTATCTTGCACAAGTATAATGAATTTTCAACTTGTTGGTGCAAATGGTGCTGCAGAACTCAGGGTGGGAACCTGCTTCAAGATTCAAGAACTTTATTTGTCACATACACATGCAGGATGTGCAGTGAAAGCCGCAATCCCTACAGGAGTGTGCATAAAAAAATAGAATAAAGGTAACTGCAATAACTATAAAATATATCAAAAATATGCACCTTATTTACAAATATATAAAAGTAAGCAACATTATTTCTGAATCTAATGCAAATAAGTAAAATAATGCAGTTAAATGCTGGAAGATAAATGTTTTGTACTGAGCAGAATATATATTTTTTTATCTATGTGTGTGTGTGTGTGTGCATGCGTGTGCATGAGATGGGCAGTATGTGGGACTTGGTGGGGGCCCTGGTGAGATCTGTGTGTACAGTCCTGATGGCCTGTGAAAAGAAACTCCGTCTCAGTCTCTCTGATTTAGCTGCATAACTGCGGAGGCGCTTTCCTGACCACAGCAGCTGGAACAATCTGTTGTTGGGGTGGTGAGGATGCTGGTTCTGCACCTCCTGGTGTATATGTCCTGCTGGGAGGGGAGTGTGGTTCCAGTAGTGCCTTCAGCCAAACACACTACTCTCTGCAGAGCCCTCCTGTGCTGAGCAGAGCTGTTGCCAAACCACAAAGCAATGTTTCCTGTCAGGATGTTCTCTACAGCTCCAGATTGAAGGATCCTCAGGGAGACTCTGAATTTCCTCAGCTGCCTGAGGTAGTAAAGACGCTGACTGCCTTCCTCACCAGTGTGTCTGAGTGTGTTGTCCATGTCAGATCCTCTGTGATGTGGACTCCCAAGTATTTAAAGCTGCTCACCCTTTCCCCAGTAGTTCCATTAATTCCTTTTTTGTGACATTCATTAAGAGGCTGTTATCCTGACACCAGAGTGACAGGTCAGCCATCCTTCCTCCATACTGGCTTCATGATGCTCCTTACAGTTGTGGTGGCACAGAATCAGAAAAGAGCTCATTCTGCACAAAGTGAACCATGTGCTTCTTTCCCTCTGCCACTTTTGTCACCGCTTCTTTCACCTTGACTTTGATCAAAGCTCTAACCCTGTCATCCACTTCTTCTGCACCCTGAGCAGGAAACAGAAGCCAATGTGAAGATTTTCTGCTAAAATAACTAAAATTTATATAAGGCCACAAACTCACACAACATAAAAAATGTCAGCGTGGCTTTTTTTGTAAAGATGTGAATGCATTTCAGTGGCTGCATTGGACTTACAGTACCTTGAATCCTGGGAACTTGGCAATGCGAGTAACTCCAATCAAGGCAGGACAAGATAATGTCTTGGCAGAACTGTTTGTATTATGCAATTAACAGTGTTCTTGATTTCAGGACTGCATGAACATCATAAGAAACAATCTGAACCTCAAAAATAAGGATACTGTAGGCCTTGTCAACTCGGTAACATATTAACAACACACTAACACATATGTGCAGCAAATTGACAACACACGCTGCTTGACATGGTCATTGACCTCTTGTTAGTTTCACACTTTTACATTGGTCATCAGTAGTAGATACAAATAGTATCAGTTGACAAATTCTGGTTATAACTAAATTAGCCTACATTATTCTTTATGGCCTGCAGTAATAGCAGTTTTTTTTGGATGACAGGTTATTTTTTAAGTAGACAGAGTTACAGACATGTTGATGTAATTAAACAAAAAGATAGACAGACATGCTCATAGAGAGACAAGTGTAAAGAGAGACGTACACTATATGAATGGAAACAATTGTCTGATTTCCAGTTTGGAGGTCTATCAAAACTGGGTTGACCTCCATTTTCATTCTCCAGTGTTTGTCCAGAACTGGACAGGAAAGCAGGATTGGTTGCTTCTTCTTTGTCTAACCATCAGTTAAACGGTTATAAAACTTATATCTGGAAGCTGCCCAGTACATCCACATTTTTCTGCTATTGGCCAGAGAGCAGTTCCATTATGTTATATTGCCCATGTGGCAGAAGTAGGCATTAATCCATCCTGTTTCATTGCTCAGGGTGGAGCGTGGTGAAAGTTAGTACAGGTATGGGCTGCTGTCAGCATTTTATTTAGTAATAGTAAGAACGCTGTACTAGGCAATTTGTTTTCCCACATTGGTGACCCCAAATGCCAGTAGGAGGTAACTGGTAACTTCTGGTGTGTAGCAGGTTTCCTAACAGTGTCCGACACCAGAATTTAATTTGGGTAAACAATCTACACAGTGTCTCAATTAGTTAGTTGCAGCACACATTTAGGCTAATGAAACAACTAGATCTCTAAATGTTGTCTAGTGCAGCTTAAAACTAAAGACTTCTGAGGAGGTATGACTGGGGCTGATTGCTAGGGGGCTGGTTGCTAGGCAGTACAATAGGCTACTGAGGGGGCAAGTCCCCAGCAGAGTCACTTTCATCAGAGCTTCTCATTGGACCAACTTCTGGCAAACCAACCAATGACATATCTACTTGAACATCCTCCTCGTCTGATTGGACCAGAGGCTCGTCGCTCTCCTCACTGGCGACTTCCTCCTCCTCCTGCGTTGCATGCTGGTTGGCTGGTGGTTTGTTTGTGGGAGGGGCTTGACTCATTGGGCTTCTCAGGGATTCAGAAGACCAGGACTCCAGGTCTGGACCTGAGGTCAGTGATGATGCAGTGCTGATGTCATCGCCCGCAGAGTTGAGGAAGTCGTCCAGAGCTTCCTGGTCTGACATGTCAGTCACTGTCATCTGATCCAGAATACACACCTGGCCTCCTGCTGCCTCTTGGACTTGTAAGTATCCAGAAGACAGGTATTGTTCCATGTCTCGGATAAAAGCTTCTTCGTAGATTTTCTGTCTTTCCTTTAGTTTCTGCTGTGCGGCCTGCTCCAGCTCGGCCACCTTCTGGGCATGTTCAGAGTCCAGCTCCACTTTCAGGGCCTCCAGCTCCCTCCTCTTTTTCTTCTTGTAGTTCTCCAGCTGGTTGATGTGATGTTGTTTGAATTGCTGCTGCTCACACTGGCAGCACAGAGTGTCCAGGTATACCAGCCTGCTCTCCATCTCCTCAAAGTCACCTTCCAAGTGGGCTATCTTAGCTGTGATTGTGTCCAGTTCGCTGATTAAGCCCGGCAAAGTCTGCAGTTGTTCCTGTAGTTGTGTCAGTGCTGCGCTCCTCCTCTCCCAATGAGCTGACAGCATCACCACCTCTTCATCCACTGCCTCTGCAGCCTGAGCACAGTCTTTGGTTCTTTTATGGAGCAGAACCCAGCTCTCCTCGTACCTGCTGAGGAGGTCCAATCCAGCAGTGAACATGGGATGGCTTTCTTCAAACCTGGATCTCCTCTTGACATTGGCATCTTTAGACTTCTCCCCTAGGGTCTTGATGCCCGTAGTGAAATCCTGCTGAACCGTCTGAAGTCTTTCTCGGAAGTTTTCAAACATGATTCTTCGTCCTGTGTTTGCTAACGGTGACTAAAGTTACTCGTCAGATTAGTCCGTTTGACGTGTATGAAGTGTCTTGTTTTGAACTCTCTGTAGGTATGTTAGTTCAGCTAGTTATGTTCCGCTAACCAGAGCTAAGTAGAGAGAGTCGCGTGATTCCGTCCTCTCCTTTACAGCAATGGCGGAACATGTAGCCCTCACTTCTTCCTACTCCTGTTGATTTGCGATGTTATTTGTAGCCGTTCTTAACCAGAGGCTTCCGTAGTCCCGCCTCCAAGCAGATAACTGCTTCCCCATTGGCTGTCGACATCAAAATGGAAGCAACCTATTGGCTGTATGTGAAACGTCATCAAATCGCGACCACACATCGATGAAATCGATCGTAATAGCTATGCTCGCAAACACAACAGCTAGCATGTTGGCTCTGCAAACCTCGTTTACCCCCTTTTATCCATTACTTAATTCGAGGACAATGCATACCATCAACCGGGTATTGCAGTGTTACCATAAAACGTCAACACTTTCAAGACTGAGGTCTGGAATTCACTTCCGCCCTCCAGGATCAGCGTGGACAGCAGCCAAAACAAGACAGCTCTCAACACAAGACAATCGTGTCTGTCCCATTCTGTCAGCTGCTCACGGAGATGAACCTGGCCTGAGTAGCAGAGGATTCTCAACTAGTCCTTGGATTAGAAGTGATGTCGTCGGAAAGATTGAGTCAACACATTATCATCTCATTTACACCTGCAAGGTAACAGAGGGATGTGTGTCTAGTGGGGAGCTGCAGGGCACCGCAGTAGGAGGAGACAGGTGTTATGCTGAGGTTTGCATCGCTGGATCCTGTGTAAAACTATGTGCTGTGAACATTATTTGATGGGGGCATTAGAAAACAAAATGAAAGGGGGATATGTTATTCGTCAGGGCTTGTTTTTTACCTCCCGATAAATGCATCCATATTTTGTGAGGTTAGCATTACATTTTACAGTGTGAACTCTTGGCTTGTAGTAAAACGAATGATCTGCAGGCTCCCGCGATGTGAATGCAATTCTCGGCAGGAATGCAAAACAAAATTAAAAGCTTGACTTGTACTTTCTTGACTAAAATCAATTTTGTTTAACGTATCTATTTGCAGGTTTGCTCCACCAGATCAACGAAGAGGATATCAAAGAAAGCTTATCACAATGGGGTTGTTATAGTGACCTGTTCCGGATGTGAGAATCACCACATTATTGCTGATAACCTTGGTTGGTTCTCGGACCTGGAAGGGAAGAGGTTTGTAGAGGTTTTGGACTGTTGATTATAAACCACAATGGATTGTCATAATCAAAATCCTAAGCATTGAAAGGCCTATGATGAAAGCAAAAAGCTTTCTTATTATGTTAGCCCTCCTCTTTGCATTAACACACACTGGTTATTGTTTCAGCCCATTTAAATATCAATGTTTGTGTCGTGTTGTGTTTTTCATGGTGCTACTATTGACTCCAGTGCAATTAATAGTGCATTTTTAACATCCAGAGTCCTCATCTGTGGTAACAAATTACTAACTAGTATTTGGTACTGTATACCTACAGTATGTCTGTCATAACAGTTAACTTGAGACAGATGAGAAATAAAGTCACTAGAATGTGTTTATGATGCAGTTTTGAGGCATTGGAAAGTATGACATAAGTCATTTTAGGTTTGAGCAATGGATGGGTCAAATGAAAATTTATAACAAATTACTGGGGAGGGACAAATGATCTTTTAAGTGTGTATAAGGAACTCAAGTGATGTACAGAATGCATTAGAGACAATTGATTATATGACTTGAACCATATACCATTTTTCTCTATACTTTCAGAAACATCGAGGACATTCTTGCAGCAAAAGGAGAGACGGTGAAAAGGATTGAAGGGGATGCTGCTTTAGAGATAGTGGTGAAGGAATCCAACAAAGACATGTCACATCATGATAAAGATACAGAAAAAACAGACAGTGACCCACAGAAATTGTGATATGAAGTGTGTGAGTGTTTATGGTGAAAGTATTACTTAGTATTTGATAATAAATGCAGTTCTTATTGTTTTTTCTTTTCTTTTTTTCTTTCATTCTAAGCAAGAATGTATGTAGTAGCTGCAACCTTTGATAGTTGTAGTTTAGTATATTCCAGCTACTGCCTTGTATTGCTAATGCGACAAAGAAAAGGCTGATATAAACTCATGTATTCATTTCAAACGTATGGGATGTTATGAGTAGATGTTACCTGCCCAGCTACAGCCATTGCGTAATTAATGGTAGGATTTCTTGTGTTCTTAGGGAATCGTGCAGTCTGGAAATTTCTCAAAAGGCTGAATATAACTACTGGGGGAAAAGATGAAGGTGTTAAGTCAAGAAAGAGTATTAAAACTGCAATATATAAAATAAGACGAGTTTAAAGTTTAAAGCCTTTTAATGCACAATGTACATCCAGCCTATGTATGTAGAAAGTCTAATACTATTAACATATTCGTAAATAATGTAAAAGTATATTTTATAATTTATATAATTTATCATTATTACTATTATGTATCGAGGTTCAGTTGCGTTCCATAATTCTACTGTTTTGGTTTGATTGACGTCTGCACACGGGAGCCCCAAGTCTCGCGAGAACAGCCGGGTATTGTTATTGTTCTGCTACCTAGCCCGCTACAGTCCCTCTTGCTAGCCCGGGATGGCTGCTCTCGGACCCCTAGCCGACTCGGACAGACCACGACATCGTCCGTTCCTGATTGGAGTGAGCGGAGGAACCGCCAGTGGCAAGGTGTGTGTGTGTGTTTTTAAGCTAGCGGATGTCTTTCAGGGAGCAGGATTAGCCGGGTCGTCCCTAGTAGCTTAGCTTAGTTAGCTAGCAGTGGCGGCATTCGCATTTATAATCCTGGGAACCAACCATAGTCATACCACAAAAACGCCCCTGTGCTCCATGAGTTTCTTTTCCCCACTGAGACACGGGGACGTTTATGTCGCGTTCATGTTAACTGCTTCAGCCATCATTCATCATGCCGATTTAGCGCATGATGTAACTACTGTCGTGAAGTTGTCAACTCCGTCTCAAACTCAATGTCAATGCCACTATCTGCTAATGATGGTAAATACTGGTGGCCCTCTTTACAGTACAGTTCACACTTAAGGACTTAGCCGCCATCAACAGGCCATAACAGTTCGTTCTTGAAACATAACGAGAAACAACAAACTCAGACATCAGTGACATTTGAGTGAACGAGGTTTTCTGCCACAGTCAACAGTATGTGCCAAGATCATGGAGCTCCTGGGCCAGAACAAGGTGGATCACCGCCAGAGGAAGGTGGCTATTATCAGCCAGGACAGCTTCTACAGAGTCCTGACGCCAGAACAGAAGGCAAAGGCACTGAAGGGCCAGTACAACTTTGACCATCCAGGTAGGCTCAGACATTTGACCACACTTGCCCAGAACTTCAGGTTGCACACTCACATCTCAACCATCTAACCTGAAGCCCCCCATCAATTGACACAGGGCTTTAGATACTGCATGTACTGCAATATGCCTCAATTATGTTATTACTGTTTACTGCAATTTTCATGTGTTTCAGATGCATTTGACAATGAGTTAATGTACAAAACCTTGAAGGACATCGTGGAGGGCAGGGTGGTTGAAGTGCCGACATACGACTTTGTCACTCATTCCAGGTGAGTGGAAGAATTCGTGCTGATTCAGTCCTGACTCCTGACAGAAATCCTACTACTATAGCTCACAAAACTATGCAAAACGTAGATCTGGGCAAAGATCTTATAATCCCGCAAGAAATGGTAAGCACTAGTTTAAGGTGGATTGTGGAGCTTACAGTAGCATAGGAGGATGCAGTAGATGAGGCACATGAAAGGAAATTGTAAAGATATTCTGACCTGACACCCAACTGATATCCTCCAGGGCAAGCATCAGTAGGGTAGGACATCTGGACTTCTGTAACTGTTCTCCATTGAGCGTGGCACCCCTCTTCCATCCTTCCATCCTGTGTGTATTGTTAAATACATGAATAGCTAGCCGCAGCATTTCTTTTACATGGAAACTCATGTTGTGCATGTTTCCAGACTGGAGGAGAAGATCACAGTTTACCCAGCTGATGTGGTCCTCTTTGAGGGAATCCTTGTCTTCTACACCCAGAAAGTGCGTGACATGTTTCACATGAAGCTCTTTGTGGACACGGACTCTGATGTTAGATTGTCTCGCAGAGGTATTGTTACACACACACACACACACACTTTTTACTGTTATTGCTGTTTTGACATGATTGCTGTTTTTTGCCTGTAGTTCTGCGAGACATGAATAGAGGGAGAGACCTGGAGCAGATTCTCACTCAGTACACCACGTTTGTCAAGCCTGCTTTTGAGGAGTTCTGTTTGCCTGTAAGTCAACTACTCCCCCTTGAGAAAACTTTTAACTGTACCGGTTTAATAATTCATTTTCAAAAAATAATTCATTTTTTACTCCCAGACTAAGAAGTATGCCGATGTCATCATCCCAAGAGGAGTTGACAACATGGGTAAGTTGGTTCTCTGTTTAATGAGTCCAACATAATCATCAAAAGTACTTCACACTTTTTTTTAATGCTTGCTCTCCATTTGTCTCTCACCAGTGGCCATCAACCTCATTGTGCAGCACATCCAAGACATTCTGAATGGTGACCTCTGCAAATGGCAGCGCGGGTCTGTCGCTGGCCACGGACGGGGAATTAAACGGGCCATTTCCGAGCAGGGCGACCTGCCGAACGGAATTTGTAATCCCCAAGGGAAGAGGGTCCTGCTGGAGCCCAGTAGTCGCCCCCATTGAGTTTGTGCGGATGAGCAGATAGACGGGTTTGTCGAGACTGTGAATATGAGCTTGTAGTTGGGAGTGTTACTACTGATACAGTGTAGGATGGGGCACCAGTCTCACCCCCTGCAGCTTTTTTCCCCCTAACTTATCCACAATCTTCTGTCCAAGCATTTAGTCTTGCAACATTTTGTTCTTCCCCTGTAACTACTGGTGATGAGCAACCACAGATCAATTCAAGTCACTGTCTTCCATGATACATTTATTTTATTATTTCTGTGGGGTCACAGCCTGTTTCTGAAATGGAAGGTCATATTAAGCGCTTTTATTTGAATGTTTGATTTTAATGGTTTTGCACATTGAGTTTTACCTCATTTATATGGACTCTTGCTTACTGTTGGTACCTCAACTAGTATAAATGTATATATTTAAACTCACATGCACTAGTTGCTGTTGCTTTCCCTGCTATCATGTTCTTTGATAATTTATCAAAATGTGTTTCATGTATGTATTTAACTTGTTATGCCTAGTTTGGTATAGACAATGCTTTTTTGGGATCGAAGAAAGCTGCATTCATGCCTTAAGTTTTTAATTCATTTTCCACTGACTACATTGTACAACAATAAATTAAGTCACTATTAAAGGCAAAATGGCAATATTGGAATCTTGGTTATATCAGTGTTTAAGCCAAACTGTAGATTAGCCGCTGCCATACCAGTGTTGACAGGAAATGATGCTTCTGACCAGTGCCGTATGTATAGAAACGGAGCTGTTTTATTGGAGTTTGAGAGCACAGTGTGATGCGTTGGTTTTGACAATTATCCCAAAGAGGAATCGAAATGAATTACTACAGCACATCATGGAATGACAAACACACGTCACCGAGGACTTCAGTCACACACAAACACTCTTTCACACCGACATGAACTGGGACATGATTCTGATTGCCTGATGGTTCTCTATAATTGAACATGGCACACAATGATTCAGTATGACATACATAGATCACAGCATCTTTAGTAATTCTCTTTTTGTGTTTTTGCTTGCTTTTTTTTAGTGCACATATGTATGGCACTTGGGAGAAGCTAAGCTCTTCTCATTAGCATAAACATCCTTTTTAAGAACAAAAGGAGCAGTGTATATAATACATTTCATAACCATACATGATTCTTACACAAAATGTTTCAAAACAAACTCATATCATAGGTTCCAGTCCCTAATGGTCATCTCCTCTCTCCTCAAGTTCAAATCCCCTCGTATCCTCAGCAATCTGTAAGTGCAGCCTGTGTTTTGACATCACAGTTCACGTCCGGCTGCTCTGGACCGCTGAGGCGGGTCTGCTGTTTGAGGGGAACTCAAGAGTCAGGGAGCGGGGTGTAGAAGATGACCAATGAATGGCACATACATAAAGGAAGAGGAGGGAGCATCTCAGGGAGTAATGGACCATTCACCTCAATCTCACACACACAACAGCTCCACTCTAAAACAGAGAGCCCAGGGAACAGACTTTGGTCATTTCCTTATCGTCTCCCTGTCCGCTCTGTGATTCTTCACTCTTCCTTGGCACCAGGCTTCCTTCTGTCTTAACGCAGTCACCGAATTTCTCCCTGTCAGAGCCACTGTAATCCCAAGTATAATCTCCCAGAGCAGCAGAGCTCCTTGTAAACCTCGGCCACTCGTCTCTCCAGTCTACTGTAGTTTGTTCTGTATTCACCACGATTAGTCTCCCATTAGCTCCGGCAGATAGTGTCCATCCATCTTTCTCTCAGTCTGTCTGTAGTAAAGTGGAGTTAGTGTCATGAAGCACAGTTGGAGGTCAGTCTCTGAGCCTCAGGGCAGAGGCCTGCAGGCCCTAGGTCTTCTCCTCGCGCTCAGTCTTGCGCCTGGTGAAATTCTTAGGTTTAATCTTCAAGGACAGCTCCCAAAGGGCCTCCTCCGCCAGGTGGTCGCTGAAGTCATTGAAGAAGGAGACAATGTCGTCGTTGCGCTTCAACTCGTAATGCCTGAGGGACGATGAGAGATCAACGTTCATAAATGCAATCGTTTATTAGCAAGAAAATAGAAAATAAAGTGTTAAAATGTATATTTACTATGAGTGGTAAATCAATTTTGATAACTACTACTATACATTATGTGAACAAAGTCTTGTGATTACATTTTTTCACGAGTTTACCCAGTGAACTTACACTTGCTGGAAGCGTCGCATGCTGTCCAGAATGTTGAACTGCTGCCAACGTTTGGAGAAATTGACCTTCCCGTCAATGAGGTCAGGGTTCCCCAGGTGGACAAAGGTCAGGTCCTGGAGAATTAGACCCCTGGGAGGTAGAAGACAAGAGAACATAAGTTACAGTACGTACTACGTATATCAAGTTGTGCTTCAGAAAAACACGTAAATCTGAATACACGTGCATGTATACATCCCTTCACTTACAGGTACGGGATGCACGGAGGCTCCACCTCAGCCAGAGCAGCTCGGTATGCTCTAAAAGATGAGGAGCTGTCAATCAATGTGCAATACTCCTCCAAACCCTGAGAAGAGCGCGAACAGAGTGTGAGATATGAATATGAATAAAGAACAGTAACACATGAAGTGACATCTGAAGCTGTGAGGTGTATCGTACACTCTCCAGAGACGGGGAGGTACAAGAGAACAGTGAATGGATTTGATATCAAAGGCCAGCAGCAGCATGTTCAGGCGGCGGTCTTACCGCTACACCATCCGCCGGCCCAAGGCGTATCTCATTAAATTAACAGGCTTATATGTAATTCCACTGATCTTAACCTGATAACCCTGTGGTCAATTACTCTCACCTCTGAGGTCTGTTTCTGCCACTCCAGTCTCCGGATGGGGGCCGAGTCCAAGGCAGACAGTATTGCCAAGTAGGAGTTGAAATTGTTCAACTTTCTTAAGTGCTGTAACAAGAAATCGTTCCGAGCTGTTACAGCAATCCGCAACAAGCAAATACGTGAGTTTTAGTATTTCCAAAATGTGAGGTAACTAACCTTCATAATCTTGATGAACTTGAGAAGCAGCTTCTCTCGGTCCTGGGCCTTCTCCTGTTGAATGATCAAAGAGCGCACCCTACGGGGAGAAAGAGAAACATACAGTACTTATATATAGTTAGATCAACATCAGTGAGAAAGATGCATGAGAGGGAGGCCGGTAACATCAATGGCAGCTGTTCTGATGTCTGACTAATGAGAGTAATGGGAACAACTCAAAGGGGTAATGTGAGATTACAGCGTCTGATGAGATCTGCGGGCATCATACACAGAGGACGGGATCTTTGATCTTACCAATAGCTCATGTTGTTAAAGTGCTCTGTGAACTGAGTCAGGTTGGGACTCTTCTCCTCATTTTGCTCCTTGGCCCAAAGCAGCACCTCAGGAATCTGAAGGAAAGAGAGGAACAAGTTAGGGCTGGCTCAGTATCAAAGCCTCTGCATTCAATAACGTGTCGGACAAATGACGGCGAAGGGTTGGAGCAAGGCTGTGTCTGGTAAACCGCCATACCTCAATTTTGTAGAAGAGCTCTGCATCGAGAAGAGTGAGCTGATCAGCAATCTCATGACTGCGGAAGTCGTGGAGAGTTCCAGGCCTATGGTGACAAAAAACCCCAGCATGAGATGTTGTTTCTTCATCAGCAAACTAACTAATTATATGTCGAGGAACGGAAAATAAATAATAAAAAACACAGTACTCAAAGGCCCAAAAGTTGTAAACACTCGTTGTAGTCATCTGTATTTGTTCTCCTGTCTCATGATAGTTGAATGCACCCCGCTAAGTGTCAGGGAAACTGAACCCTATTGCTCAACAAGCCTCACAGGACGAGCCCAGGATGAACTGCCCCGTCACCCCCACGGTACCTGGCAGAGACCCCGCGGGAAGCAAGTGGCTTGAGGGAGTTGGTGTAGCGCAGCAGCTTCTTCTGCTCCACCTTGTCGAGGATGTTCTTGCGGAGCACACGGGCCAGGCTGAGCTCGCCGTTACACACCAGCCTGAAAACGAGGTCCATCAGCTGTTTCAGGATGTCCTCCGTCAACTCCACCAGGCTGGGAAGAGAGAGATGGCAAAGAGGAGAGGAAATGACATGAGGGGGGCAGATTTAAACTGGAGCAGAAAGAGGAAAAAACTAGGGAGTTACTGTGAAACTTCCAATAAAGATGCGGTTCTCAAATAGTGGCTCTAACAATAGAGTGTTGGGTGGATGTGTAAATATAGTCTGGTCCGCAGTAAAAGGTAAAACAATATGGCAGGATTGCAAGAGGAGTCTAAATGTTCACCAGCCTGGAGTATTGGCACATCCAATCAGATGTAGTCAAATCATGTTTCATCATATTTTTAACTTAGATTAGCCACAACACTCCTGTTTAGCCACCTGTTCTAGACTTAAAACTCTAGCCATTCTCCTTTATTTAAAATGCACATCACAGTGTGAGCTGTACTGTTACTTTAAAACCTGTCATTGTTTGTACCTAATATTAAAAAACATGTACATTTTTAACATGAACTCTGATCCGAGCAGCTAAAGATGCCACTGATCGGCCTATTTAAATGTAATTTTACCTATAGACGAATAGATGAAAAAAACGCATGTTTACAACTTGTTCCAACTCTATCTTCGACACCTACTTGTGCCCTTTGAAAAGCTCTGCTCTGGGTTAAGGGCAGAAATGTTACGTCCTACTCACCACAACTCATCCACGACACGAACCAGCACGAAGAAAGTGTTTTTGCTGACTCGCTTTTTGAAGGTATCCGGACTGTGGCAGAACCTAGTATATGTACTCTGTGGTCAAGGAGAATGAAAACACATCTGGACTTCATGTGGAACAACATATAGTCATAGTACAAAAGTTTGCACCTTCAGCACATGTTGTTGTACTACAAAATCATCTAAGAATTACTTCAATTTAAATAAAGGAAAACTAGGATTTTCCATTGGCATTGCATTCAAAGTTGTTCTAATATAATATTTTGTAGAGTTGATATCAGGTCCCCTCAGTCCTGGTATAGGAAGGATCCTCCTGCACATATCATTACATTGCAAACATTATTATTAGTGTTACACATTAATTAACCAGGCAGACTTAAGGTTAGAGGAGCAAACTTGTGAATGGAGCGTCGCTGCGTGGGAAAAATGAATGAGTCAGTCTCTGTTTCATTCAGGGCATTAGCACAAAACATACAGGGTCACAAAAAACATCACTAGATAATAAACGTTCTCCGTCTACAAAACCAAACCGTTATCAAGCTATAAGTGACAAGTTGAGCGGTTGGAAAAGGATATCTGTAGTGTAGCTTCTTAATGAGGTCCTCTGGGGTTATGAACGTCCTATATGTAGTCAGAAAGGCTTCACAGTACAAAACGAGATCTGTCAAGCAAAAAGAGGGAGAAGAAGAGCACGTTTCAGTTGATCTGCTGCACAAGTCTCCTATAATCCGCCTACAGTCCAACACATGGCCTGAAATATCAAGCCAGAGAGGCACGATACCCCAGACTGACACACAGCAAGTAAACAAACCCAAAACAAACTGAGCAATGAAGCATTTCCAAGTTTAGCTAACTGCTCCCGTAAGAGGAGACTAAAAAGTAATCGCTCGAGTCGTACTAGGCAGAAAATGATTCAGTCGGGTTCAGATTTGAAAGCTAGCAGAGTGAGGCAGTGCCAGTGACCCAGAAGCACAGTAACATACAAGCTAAACGGGGGTGAGTAGCAGCCATAAACGAGTACTGTACCTTTGCGGTCCGTTTCTGTGGCGTGGACTAATAGAATATCTCCTGATCCAGCACGAACGTCAGGGCCATCGTCATTCTGGGAAAGAGAGAGAGAGAGAGAGAGAGGTGAGGCACAGAGAG
>CABFOS010118802.1:0-10946 GCA_900660315.1 Diretmoides pauciradiatus
TTCTTGCTGGGCTCCACCGCTTTCTGTCGGAGGTCCAGGATGGGCTCATGGAGGCCGTCCTCTAGCAGGATGGACACTGTAACTGTGGTGGACTGGACCGGTCCCCCATCGTCATTGATCTCTATTATCAACTTCTGAGAGGAGTCGTCCTGCTCGGACACAGCGCGTTTAGTTCTCACCTCCCCTGTGTAAAGATTGACAGTGAACAGAGAGGTGTCTGTGGCCTCCACCAGTTTATAGGAGATCCAGGCGTTATGACCCGAGTCGGCGTCCACAGCTGTCACCTTAGTAACCAAGTGACCCGCTTTAGCAGAGCGGGGCATCCTCTGATGGGACAGGGAGCCCAGGGCAGCGGAGGAGGGGTAAATAACAGAGGGGGCATTGTCGTTCTGGTCCAGGATAAAAACATGGACAGTGGCGTTGCTGCTCAGAGACGGAGAGCCCTGGTCCTTTGCCTGCACCTGAATCTGAAACACCTTCAGTTTCTCATAGTCAAACGAGTGCATGCTGTAGATGCTGCCGTTATCAGAGTTCATGTAGACATAGGAGGACACAGACACGTCCTGCACTTTGGAGTCCAGGATGGAGTAGGAGATCTTGGCATTTTCACCCAAGTCAGGATCATCAGCTGATACTGAGCATAATATTTTTCCGGGTGCATAATTTTCTTTTACATAAATGACGTAAGCGGGCTGGGAGAAAACTGGTGGGTTGTCATTTACATCTAACAATTCAACAGTGATTGTTTTTTCACTGGATTGTGAGGACTTCCCCAAATCCATGGCACTTATCTTTATACTATACTGGTCATTCTTTTCACGATCAAGTGGCCCATTCGTCACTAATGTGTAATGGTTAGAGAGGGATGGATTTAGCTTGAAGGGAGACTTGGAAGATACGCTCAACTTCACCTTACCATTATCCCTCGAATCTGGGTCTTTAGCACTTATCAATGCAATTACTGTTCCTATAGGAGAATCCTCTGGAACAGGTGTCGTTAAAGACGTCACAATTATTTCTGGAGCATTATCATTAATATCCACTACTTTAATTTCAATGCCACAATGCCCATCCATCTCAGGATTACCTTTGTCTTTAGCAATTGCGTCAAATCGATGTAAATTATTATTTTCATAGTCTAATGTCCCTTTTACAACAATAGCTCCAGAAGACGGTTCAATATCAAATAATGATAAAATTAAATCTGATGTTTGCTCTCCAAAAAAGTATTCAATTTCTCCATTTTGTCCTTCGTCTGCATCTGTAGCTTTAACATGCAGGATTTCAGTTCCAGGCATTGAGTTTTCGCTGACATTTACTTCATACACCTGTCTTTCAAATTGCGGCGCATTGTCATTGATATCAAGCACCGTAACTGTTATTTCGGATGTTCCTGAACGCACCGGATCGCCACCATCGACAGCGGTGAGAATAAGCTTGTGTACAGGTTGCTTTTCCCGATCGAGAGATTTCTCAAGGACCAGCTCAGGGAATTTCGTTCCGTCTTTGTGATTTTTAATGTTTAATTTGAAATGGTCATTTTTGCTGATTGTATAGGTTCGTATTGTATTGACAACAACGTCTGGATCAAGTGCGCTCTCGAGAGGAAATCGTGCGCCTGGATTTATGGACTCCGCTATCTTCACATTTTTTTCTTTAGTAAGAAAACTGGGCGAATTATCATTAATATCTTGTATTTCAATCTCGACTCTTTGCAGTTGAAGGGGATTTTCTATAACGAGCTCCAACGGCAACAGACACTGCACTCTTTGTCCACATAGTTTCTCTCTATCTATCCTGTCACTCACCACCAGTTCCCCTTTCCCCAAGTCCACAGTGAAATACTGCTTACCAGCTTCGGAGGTTAACCGCAATTTACGTCGGTGAAGTTCAGAAACAACCAAACCCAGATCTTTGGCTAGATTCCCTACCACAGAGCCCTGTTTCAGTTCCTCCGGGATGGTGTAGCGAGTCTGTCCGTCTATTGTACTCCACAGGAGAAAGAAATGATGCCACCACAATAGCACCTGCCATGCAGGCAGTTTTTTCCACATTAAACCTCGATCCATAAAACCCATTTCTCATCAATCAAATCCCACTTTTTCAATGGATAGAAGATACAAAGTATATAATCCAATGTCGATATCTCCTCATATTTTACAGTGATGGGCATGCTTTGTGTCTGCATATGCATCCCTCCCCTCCTGCGATGAACATTGCAATGGTTCTGGTGCTGAGACTGCGCAGTGGGAGGGAGTAGATCTCTTTGTACAGTTCTGTGTGCTATTGGTGCACAGCTTATACCCATTTCCACCAATCATGGCTTCAGCAAGCGTCTAGAGAACAATGACGTAAAAGTCCAATATAAAGAAGATGCATCACAAGCTAAGGTTTTCACCAATTTATAGTTAGTAATTCTGTTCTTGTTTTACTCAGGCTACTATAACTCAATCACATGGAATATACAATTAGGCTACTACTCATTCTTTGAACCAGTCTCGCTACCACAATCAACAATTTGTTCCTAAATAGGCAAAAAAATCCCCAATAGGTATTCATAATACTGTTAGTTACATTAACGTTGAAGTTCTGTGGTTTGTGGAGTACATGAACAATGCTTCATACAATGCATAATGGATGGATGTGTGCATGTTCATCCACATAATCTTCTTGCCTGCATGTGTCTGTATGCATGCTTCTGCGGCTGTCAAGGCTCTTCGTTGCCTTCCTGTGGCCGGAGAAAGTTAGTGCAGCCTACATACGTCATGAGAGCCCTCCTCGAGGCTCAGAGAAATAATTCTGTTAACAGCCAACCTAAAATACCCGTATGGAGGTCTAAAATACCCGTATGGAGGTCTGTAGAGCAAATGAAAAGGGAGGGGGGAGCTGTGTCTCTCTCTCTCTCTCTCTCTCTCTCTCTCTCTCTCTCTCTACTTCGCTCTCTCTATTTCTCTCTCTCTCTACTTCTCTCTCTATGTCTCTCTCTCTATATATATATTTCTCCCCCCTCTCTCTCTCTCACGCCAATTCTCTCTCGCAAACCAATAATTTAGTGTGACGATGGAATAACCATTCCTGCACTTAATTATTAAGAGACGTTTTCTCTTCAGCTACCAATCAAATCAGTCTAGAGGGTTGCTTCTGCCTAGCAACAGGCAGCATCCGTTAATATATATATATGAAAAAAAGGTAATTTCTTAACGACCAAATTCAACATTGCAAACGGTGAAATAATCCATTATAACATATGCAGCTTAATATAAAAAATAAATAACACAGACACACACAACAGAATATCACAGAATAGACATTGTCTATTTTCAATATGCATCTGCCCTGAGTAGATATGAGCGACAGAGGGAGATGTAGAGAGGCAGTGTGAGACACAGGGAGGGGGAGGGGGAAAGGGAGGGGGAGAGGGAGAGCGTTGGTGCTGATTTCAGCACCACGTGTGTGGACAGCGCCACACAGACGGACAACTGGTGCAGCTGCATGCTGCTGCATACTGCAGCACCATGCTGCTGCTCACTAAGGAAAGCAAACAGGCGGGAAAGCAAAACATCAGCTTTCCTCCAACCACTCCGCTGAATAGAGGAGTAGACACTACATTAGAAATTTAGTTTTATTGTTTTTAATTTCTACAGGATGTAAGAACAAAGACATATTATTGTAAGTCAGGCTCATTCCATACTTCTGATCATTTATAAAGGAAGATCAATAAAATTGGAAGATAATTGTTAGACTGTTAGGATAAGGGAAATTACCTTGACTGACTAAGCAAGTGATTGATGCTTCCCCATTACAAGCCCTGGGTATTTTGTAGACAACGAGCAACACATACACACAGTGTAATTTTGGTGTACACACACATGCAGGTCATTCACAACCAACATACCCTTCTTGTTCAGCCTCATTGTTGCACATGCTCGCTGTCAAGTGTAGTGTTTGAGATAATAAGTGAGCTCCATAGTGACTTATTCATATTTTGGCTCCATAAACTTATTGCTTAAGATATTAAAATACACAATCACTAAAATAAATATTGATTTATTTTAAATATTGATATAAATATTGATTACTTGCTTCCAGGTGTTCTTCCCTACTTCTACGAGAAGTTAGCTCCAACTTACAGGGTTAGCTAAATGAGTAGAAGGATCTCAGTTATCAATTCAGCCTGGAATAATCATGGTTCTATGAGAGATACGAGTTGCTTAAAGATAGGCATGCGTTTCTTTAACAGTTGTTTCTCCCAGCTAATGTGCTCTCTGAACTCTTTGTGCCAGTTACTTTGGAGAAAGAGCTTGCCAACCTATTCACCTGTGTCACCCTGAAATGGGAGTTTGGGGGAGTCACATGCCAAAAAAACTGTATAAGGCTAAAAATGCACTCAAATTATAGTTGACAGTCTTCATCCTAACACACTAGTCTTGGCAGCATTTCATGTCCCAAACAATAAGCGTACAGAGCTAAAATACTTACACTATTATAGAGCATATGTAAACCACAGACACACTGTTATACTTTATATGATGTCTTCATCAGTCTATGTTGTCAGTATTCTGTGTTAAATGTATGTGTGTGGAATCACGAATGTTTGTACTTTGTGTTTGATGGCATTGCTGTGAACAATTGAGAAGGAGAATACTTCTTACCTTATTTGGAGAGACAGAGACATAACAGAAGTCAGCGAGGAAACAGGAACAGCAACAGCATCCAAGGGGAATCATGGAAGAGAAAACAAAAGAAAGAGAATGCCAGTTAGATTGATGGTCAGCATACAGAGTCTGGTGTTGGGGAAAACAGCAACCAACATACTTACCATCTGGCGCATGAGTAATAGGGTCGTGAATGTGTATGATGTTTTATATGCGTACATTTATTCAGTAGTGGGGTCCTGTCAGTGTGCGACTGTCCCCAAATATAAAGACTATGAAAATGACTATGTCCTCGTTGTTCAACACATAGCAAACAAACACAACAAGTATGGTACAGTATTTAAACAAGAGCCATTTTAAAACGAGAGGCGCTGGAACCAATCTTTATGTTGACATCACTGTCCATGAGAGAAAGAGATGATGATTATGATGATGTCAAAATAAAGAGCAATGCCACTCAGATAAAGTAATAAAAACAATAGGAAACCAAAGAAACAAATACTGAACAGAAACAAGAAAGAGACAAAGATAGAGAGAGCTCAGTGGGTTAAAGGTTCACTGGGGCTGCCATGAATAAAACATGTATGCACTCATACTGTAACATACTTTGGATAAATGTGTCCACCAAATAGCATACGGTAGATTATGAAATAAAAGAAAGCACATATATCAATGTTACCCCCTTCAAACAAAAGCATATAACCAGTTCAGCCTAAACTAGAACACTGTCATTGGGCATTGTTGGAGGGAGTGAAGCTCTGGGGCTCTGCAAAAAACAACAACTCTGCAGACACCATGAGAAACAGAAGTATGGAGCAGGACCAAAATACTGCACTGCACTACTGCACAGAGACACTACCCTTACAGCAACAGCAGGGGGCATCAAGGCGATGCCCTGGGATAAAACATGCTTTATTAATGAGCTTCTCTGCACTGTGTGTCACAGTGTATGTGGGTGTGTGTCAAATTCAGCTTTGCAGAAAAAGCAGCTTTGCTCTGCTTTTGTGCCCAGCAGAAATGATGCACATTTTGAAATTAGCCTTCTTGTTTGTGCACATGATTACAAATAATGACCATACATGATTTTTAGATGATATTGATGCTTGAAAACCAGTAAAAAGCAAGTAATACATAGGTAGGACTCTCCCTCCAACCCCCACCCCAAACAGCCATCATCAACCACACTCCCTCCCCTTCCCTCACCAATCCAATCCTCAGTCTGAGGATGCTGCACCTCTCTGAAAAATAAGGGGTTCCGTCTGCCCTTTTTATACCAACAGATGCATGTATCTATCAGACACCAAAGACTGCATCTGCTGCTGCCCCCCCATGGTTCAAAGAAAAGTGGTACAGTCCTGCCAATGAGTCAGCTTGTTGCTGTGGCAACACATCCAGCCTTGCTTCCTGGGAGCTGGCCATGGTGAAAAAGGATCTATAACAACATGGGGGAGAAAGAGGAGGAGAAAGGGGGAAAGGAAGAGAAATGGTGCTGGGAAGGAGGGTCCTTGAAATTGAGATTGGCCTGATATTCTATGACTCTGTGCAATCTATCATTTACAAATAATAAAAACCTGTTAACACATGCTCATGCATTACCAGGTTACATAAGAAACTAATGGCTAAAAATGGATACAGGACAGAGCTTTGCCCTTGTGATGAACATTGTGAACTACATAGATGTGAAACAGCACAAACTGGCATATCATGGCTTTGCATAGACAGAACAAAATGTCCTACACTGAGCAATCTCACTCTCTCTTCTTCTCACACTCTCTTTCTCCCTCTCCCTCTGTAGCAGAATGGTGCAGCTGGAGAGGGGGAGGGGAAGGATGGAGAAAAAGAACAAGATCCAGAGGAAAAGGGAGGAGGACTGTATGAAACCATGAGTGTCTTATGCTTAGTGGCAAACTAATCAGCGGATTGAATTGATTGCAATTATCATAACACATATGGATCATAGCATTACAATGACATGTACTTCTGCATGTTATGATGCAATATAATAACAAAGCAAACATAACCATATAATTCTATGGAAGACATGTAACATGATGCATTCTACACTGCATCTTAATCCTATGGGAGGCAGAGCTCAGTCTCAGACAAGTGGCTGAGTGAATCACTTGACCTGTTTTCTCAGTAAAATCACAGGAAAATGGCGATGGGGAGTCTGCATGGTTTGATAAATCAGGAGAATAATTGCACGCACGTACACGTACACGTACACGCATGCACACATCTAAATCTGAGAATATGACCTTTGAAAATGTGTTTCAGTGAAAGGTATTTGACTGTGAATTTAAAATGTTGTGTTGTGTGTCTCTTGTGTGTGTGTGTGTTTTTGTGCTAATTCTAACCGTGTGTTTACAGTGTGTGTGTGTGTGTGTGTGTGTGTGTGTGTGTGTGTGTGTGTGTGTGCGCGTGTGTGTGTGTTTGACACACGTCTGCATTATGGTCACACTGCTCTAAATAATCTTTGGTGTAATCCTTTCTAAAGGATCAGCCTATGCAGACCTCAACAGTTCCACCACTGGATACGAATATATACAAAGTCAATATCCATTTTATGTTCATAACCAAACACATCATATACAACATATTCTAGTCTATGCTTCTGTGCAAGGATACATATATATGTGTACTTGTATGTATTCACTCCAGATTCCCTGCCAATAAATACAATATCATACGTCTCCCCATCATCTCTAAATGTTTGATCAAACCCTAAGTCAATGACTGTTACATGCAACAGGCATTTGTTGATAATAATTATGATAAAGTGGTACTTTAGCATCAAAGGGAAATTTTTCTTGCCCCCCTCCACAGGAAGGTCAGAGGTCGCCCAGGAGCTTGACCCTGGGCCATCCAGTTGAAGGAACGTCTCACTAGCTACTGCTGTTCACATTTAGACATTACTGTAAATGTTCCTTTTCTTTATGGAACAATGAAATAAAACAGTGCTTCCTCCTAGAAAGCTGAAAGTACAAAAACAGCACAGCTTTCACATTTTTTTAACTCTCTTTGGCAAATGTGCATGGCTGAAATAATACAGTGTGTGTGTTGAGGGAGAGGGAGAGAGAGAGAGAGAGAGAGAGAGAGAGAGAGAGAGAGAGAGAGAGAGAGAGAGAGCATATATGATGCTGATCACCCAGTTGTGGTCACTGGTCCACCAGAACACACACAGCCAAACAGCTGCTCACCAGACGTCTTGGCTAAGAAGGGAAGTATAAACAAAGACTTGGGCCTGTGGGGACCAGGAAACTGTCACAAGTTCAGGAAACTGCTGATGCTGTATGTCACATCCTAAATCTAAACCAGGGTGGGTTACGGGAAATGTTGTCAGTCAGCCAGTTGTTGCTATTAAGATGCATATTCGAGAAGATGTATTCCAAATGCCTACAACATGTTCCCTGTTAACCTTCTGATGCATTTTTCTCTTCCTCTCCCCCAATTTGCCGGAGTGGTTACAGAGAAACGAGAGTTTGCACAACTTGAACACAGCCTTAGTGATCACCCACCAAGTGACTGGCCATTTAATTGTCAACATCCTGAATTATTTAAGATATAACATAAAAAAGAGTGATAACAAGATGATAATAGAGTCAGATATTATTGAGCAGAACATTAACCATTCAGGCAAGGGTTAAAGGGGAGCACACATGGACTCAACACATAAAAGACAGACTAAAACATCCAGTGGCTGGTAAAGAAGCTTCTATGAGCTTTGACCCCATGGAGATACTGTTACCACCAGGATTTATGGTACTCAGTAAAATCCCTCCCCGCTAATGAGCCTGAGAACGGAGATGTAGTGGTTCAAACGCGGTTGGAACAGGTAAAGCAGACACAGATGTGGGATGATACTAACGACGCTAGACTACTTCCAGGGGATATAGAGGTTCACACAATAAAACCAGGCTTCTGCTTTGTGTTGGAGGTTGCTATTTTCACATGCAAACAAACCCTGAAAATCACACAGAAACCCCACTGCTCAAACTCATACATCACCCAATATGACCGGGCCAGTCAGACTACAGATCAAATGCTTCCTCTAAATCAGGAGATAACGTGTCAGAAATAATTATATGCAGAAAAACAATCCTCAACCACACAATACCCACATCACCAATGCAGCACGCTGCAATTAATGAGGCAGCCTTATATGCGTTTCAGACATCTAAGGAAAAGTGTTGTTTTCACAGAATTTATGAGGAAACCTAACAGACTGGCATTGCTACTTCCTGTATGGGTCTCCCTCTGTGAGGATTAATGTTATGAGGTGCATCTGAAAGCCATGTGGAGGGTAATTTCCCCCATGTGTTGGATGGTAAATACAAAAGCCTGCGGGGCCACAGGGTATGAATGACCTGTTTGTGATGCTGCCTGTGGTGAGAGAAAGGGATGGATGCAAGAGAGAATATACAGAGCTGTCATTGGGGATTAAAATTCAACATCATAAACTGCTGTTACTTTGTGGGCAGATAGATAGCAACATGCTCTCGACTCACTGGCAGCACAGCTTTCCTTTGTATTCTATCATTCACACATGTTCAGCCTCTGTCCTGAGTCCTCGCATCCCCTTGATATTTGTTATATAAACCAAGGATGTCTCTCTCCGTTCATCTCTCCTATTCCTTTCTGTTTTTAACCATGTCTCTGTCTTTTACAGTGCAGTCAATCAGCTTAACGCTACACCTCACCCCCATTGCACACAGCAGACTAGCCCCCGTTTTCAGCAGACAAAGAGGGCTGCAGATCAAAATGGCTGCCATGCATTACTAACACGAATGCTGCACAGGGACGGTGGAGACTGAGCCGGTTACCACGTGCCTCCGCCCCTCCCCCACTGCCTCTCTATTTCTCTCCATCACACTCCCTTCATCCCTCTTCCTCAAGCTCCCCATCCCTACTGCCTCGTCCTTCCTCCAGTCTCAACCTTCCCTACAATCACATGTTACACCTCTCACTCCTGCTGTGGCCCCATTCTCTACATTTTTTCTATTCATTTATTTTCTAATGCGCTGTCTCCATCACTCTTCTCTTTTTCCGTGTATGCACAGACTAATGCCAGGAATATAACAGCAGTGTGTTAGAGAGGGAACTAGGTCACTGGAAAATAGTGCACTGAGTGTGGGTGGGGTGTGTATTTGTATGTGAGAATAATCTGCAGCAATGCTTAAGCAGAGCAGAAGTCTGTTACTTTTCTCTTTCATTGTAACTGCTCTTACACCTTGTCTAACATCCCTACAAGTGATGTCATGATGTTCTTCACTATTATATTGCAGACTATATCAAAATGTAACACTTAAAAGGGACCTAACTAAATAGTGTTTTGTTACTTTTGAGGTGTGGACAAACATGGAATGCTATAGTATAATGCAAGATGACTCACACCATTACCAGCACTAGTCAACTTCAAACATAAAATTCCATATTTAAGAATGGAGTTGACCTGAAAAATACAGTAAATGGTAATGTCATTACAGCAGCGGAATATTTCATGGAAGATATTAAACTGTCCACATCCCTTGAAGACAATATCATTCTTAATAGACACATTCCCACACTGACAGCATGCACGTGAAGATAAACAAACCTGGGAAAACTGGATGAATTCTGAATACCTGAGCAGCATAAAAGACGTACAATCACCTTTTAGTAATGTTCTTTTTTTTAAACTGTAAGACTGAAAATATAACCAAGAGGAGATAAACAAGCTTTGAGTATTTTATATATTTAAAATCATACATAAACACATTTGGACAGGTGTGAAGTTGAGAGGCCCCAGTAAACTGAAATGCATGGGCTAAGGGAACATGTGTTAGACCAAAGACCAGTCACATCTCACCTCTGTGATCAAATCCTCTGACTCTGGGGTTTGTCTTGGCACTGTCCTGGTGCCACTACAGTCAACGCTCAAAGTGCTCTGATTGAAGGGGCGTGTGTACTTGATATCACTTTTCCGGGAGTCGGTGGTGCCGCACACTTCATAATTGAACACGTGCTTTAAAGTACCAGTCTCTCCTACGTCAGCGTAAAGGGGTGGGTAATAGGGAATAACAGGAAGATTCCCGCTAGATTTGTAACACATGCGTTCGCGTCTCCATCTGTATATCTTCACTGATATAATAACCACTAAACACGTGATGAAGAGAAAGGAAACTACAGCCAAAGCCAAGACTAAGTAAAAAGTCAGGTTGTCATTGTACTCCTTGTCGTGCGTAAAGTAAGGCTAGGGTAAGGCTAAAGTAAGGCTAGGGTAAGGCTAAAGTAAGGCTAGGGTAAGGCTAA
>CABFOS010118813.1:0-13294 GCA_900660315.1 Diretmoides pauciradiatus
AGGGCTCTGTCTTTCTTTCAGAGCACAACACAGAGAGAGAGAGAGAGAGAGAGAGAGAGAGAGAGAGAGAGAAACTGTGTGTGAAAAAGGCAGAGGGCTCTCCAAATACTTTTCAGTGGGCCATACGCTGTTTGAACACACACACACACACACACACACACACACACTAGGGTGCCATAACAATATACATAGCCAATGTGAAATGATACCATCAGAATGGCCAATTCATACTGAACCCGAAATAACTTCACACCACACGTTTAACAACTCCTCACTTTCGCTGTCAAGTTGAGCAAACACAGACGTCAAGACTATCAGAGGAGAAGTCGTCCCTCTCCCTCTCCCATTCCCACTTCTGAAACGCTGCAGCACAGAAACCCAATCTATTGTTTGATGTGAACAGGCAGATTGTCTTCCAAAGATTGCCAAATACTTTGTGTAAACAGCCCTGTTTTAACCTTTCCAAGGTGTGACTTAATAAAGATGAAAACTGGAGGTGTCTGTTTCGCTCACTGGGGAGGTTGAATGAAAACCACATGCATAAATACAGCCTTGTGCACAGTGTTAAGTGTGTGCACGAGAGAAGAAACAGTAATCAGATTGGTTTCCTGTGACAAACAATAACATTTATTTTAAAACCAGCAGCATTTTTCTCAGGCAGAGCCAGTAGCTCCCATGGTAATCAGAGCCAGACTTGTCTTGGCTCCAAAACACAGGGAAGTTGCTACCTAGCTGTCTTCATGCTAGCGAGGCCAGTGGGAGGTCACGTTAGCATTAGCAGAGCTTTTAATGGGAGTTTTCCCTCTATAAAGAAGTAAGCTCAAAACACCAAATGGGGAAAATGGGGAATGGCTCCATATCGACTATAACCAGTTCCAATGAGGATCCACTTGAAAATGATTTAACACTGGAAGCTCATTTCATAACTTCCCTCCACTTTCCTAATGAGTGATAGCTTTGGAACCCCACGTAGCTCAGCTTAACTGTGATCAAGTGCCGGCCAGTGGGAGCTCCCAGCACGCTTACAGTCCCTTAACGTAAGAGCACGCTGGCGATGATAGATCACACTGTTTTCATCACAAACCCATAGCAGTCTGCTCGCCTCAACTTAAGGGCTTCTGACCTAAGAGCTCCCCCCCTGTTGGGGTGATTTTAGTTGGACAAATTTCTCCTCCTACAGGGTCTCCTGGCTGTGAGCTTCTGCGAGACTCATCTGCCTCCTATTACGTTCCCAAATTGAGAGCGCACATAGTGGATGTGTTAATGGATGAAAATGCAGCACAGGGACACGGTGTGCTGGGCTGGTAAAGAGCAACTTCTTCCATAGCCTGTTGGACTGCCAGGGTAGGCAACATTCCCTGCTTAACCCGGCTGTGTGATATGTAGGGCTGTGTTACTAGAAACTGAGTATTCAGTTTCAAATTAGACATTTCCAATCAACAAAACTTTGGAAATGTTCAATATTCCCCTTCTTACTTTCATTATTGCAGTCCAGTGACTTGGCATGGAGTGACATCCTAAATGTCAGTGTTCACCTTCTACTATCAATAGATATCGAAGTCGCTATATGAGTACAGTGGACTCTACTATTTATAAGCCCAGCCTTTGACACTATAATAAAATGTCAGACAGGGCTGCTAATATCCCCAAAAGTCACCAGATTAGTAAAAGCAAACGAGCAGGTTGATAAATTGACACCACCCACCAGCCGAATGCAGGTACCAAATTTAGGTTGTAAAGCCTCTATTGCATCAAACGCTTTAGTGGCTAAACAACCAATCCTTTTTATATTTATTTGTCTTAATAATTAAAGTGGCTATTGAATTTTTGGCTATTGTAAATTTAAATGTTTAGATGAGGATTACCTTGAGAGGGCTGTCAGTGGTGGCGGCAGTGCAAGCGAGCTGTGGCAGTGTGGAGTAACTCTCATGGCAACAGTCAACGTCAGTTGTTTGATACTGTTGCTTGGCATGATGGGTGCCTCTGTAAGCCCACAAAGGATCATGCATGACCACAACGCTTAAATATAGACGTGCAGGCAGCAAAACTCCAGCTATTTCAGCAGTACATGAAAGTGGGCCTTGTTGCAAAAGGAGTAGTTATTGTGATTACCTGCAGACCTTAATCATGTTAATAAAATGTTTGAAATACCAACTATTTAACATGCTTTATCTTTTGACAATAATGTGTCAGTTGAGCGACATGTTAACTTTCTGGTGAACTGTACAGCTGTTAGGATGACACATTCTACCATATTCAATGGATGTGTCACTCTTTTTTTCACACCAAACAATACAAAACTCTATTTGCGAAGGCCCATCCACGTGGTATTTGAACCCCCTCTCCGTGTGGTGACCTTAAACATATGAGAATGACGTGGTCATCCAGCAGAATAATTGATTTCTGACAGTTTATGACCTCATTCATTTATTAATGAAATTATGATTGTCTGAATCCTTGATCTGCTGGTGGCAAAAAAAATCACATTAAAAAACACATAATATAACAAGTCATTTAAGGGATTATTTTATCATCAGTGCCTTACGAAACAGTGAGTGTGTTTTTTATCATGGGTGACCCCAGTGGGAATTAAGCCCTTAACTCTTGTGGTGCTGGTGGTCCCATGTTATATTCAATGAGTTACAGGCAACAGAATGCCCAACTTAGTGCTAATACAATTCTATACATTCAACTATACAGGACCAAACCATTTGTTAGGTTAAGGCAACAAAAGGCAAACAGTGTGCTGTATCAGCCATTATTGAGCTCACCTATACTTCACATGTACTTGTGCAATCAGCCTCCTAAAGAGCATTAATCAGAGGGGTTGTTCATTTAGCTGTCCCAGCTAACCAAAGAAAGATGTGCACTGTTAAACCTGCCAAACTACACTTTGATGCTGAACACAAATATCCTCTGATTGGACCACGATATCCCTAATATACAATTAGGGCAGATAAGGACAAGTTTAACAAACTGTCTTCTGCTCACAACTTCCTATCAACAGCTGTGTCAAAATGCCCAGTGTTTGCCATTAAAAAACAATCAAATAACAAATGTTCTGCTATTTAGAAGACAGAGTGAAAAACTGAGGTGGAGGGAGGATTAGAAACAGCTTGGAGTCTAAATTGAATTAGCCCTTTAGAGATGACTTGGGGTAAGAAATGAAATGTCATCCTTGCCGAGTCAAGAAATGCAAAACACGTGAACGTAAAGAGCATCTTTTTTCCAGTATACTGACTGTTTTACTGTACTAAGGAAGGCATAAATCAGTAATTTGTGGGGATGAGAACCATGCAGCCTCCTGCTGCTCCTCAAGACACACAGGGAAACAGATTAGCTGTTTTTGGCCTAATTACCCCCTGCTGCGTTCAGGCTCCACTCAACCTAAAAAGAGGTTTCGCAGGACTGATTCATAATTCTGAAACAATTAATGAGAACCACAATTTCTTTGCGTAACACAATTTCTTATACAGGTTCACTGCAAAAATATTCATCTTAACAAATCATTTAACCTAGTATTGAGATTTAAAGTATTATGTTCTTAAACCAGTATCGAGTGAGTGCGATAATCATTAGTTCTCAGCTAAGGACTACTGCACGGGAATAATAATCCACCAGTAAAACTGAAACTCAAGGGTTTTTAGTGTGCTGGAGCTAAAATACAGAGCTTGCAGACAAAGCGATCGTGTTTCACTGAGGCGTGAGTTATTCCGTCACTATTTTTACAGACATACAATCTCAACCTGCTAGAGAACCTTTTTTTTCAGCAGAAAGTTATGTGCTCCCTGCTGCTGGATTTGAAGTTGATACGTAAGACTCATCAAAGGAAATAATGCTGAGAGCAGATGCAGGGAACCAGGCTTTCCTGTTGGCCCTTTTTGAAATCCAATGGCTCCTGCAGGGATGGCGTTGGTTATGACACCAGAAATTGGCTCTCACTTTGGATAAGTTTCCAAAAGTCGGTTTTGGCTGAAACATACAGACTCACTCATAACAGCATGATCAAGTAACAATAATCTGTGTTTTATGGCTCCCTGCGACTGAGGCAACTCAAATGTCAAGTAGTAGACACTGTGGCTTGGAAGGAGAAATAATGATTTAATTTAGCAGTGAACAATGAAACACTGTACACTAACATATAGAGAATCAGTTTTACTGCTTGAAGACTAAAGATAGGGTAATATCCTCTGACGTGATTGGTTAACAGAGGATGCTGCTGCTACAACCTCTGTCAAACTGAGAAGGTCTAACCAAGGGAACAAACTAATGGCACCACCCAGCAACATATGAATATTTAGTACCTAATTGAGAGTATAGCGTCAGCTTTTGTGTTCAGAACCGCTTCAGTCATCTTTGGATTGTTGTCATACAAGTCCTAGTGGGATTATTGGACCTTTAAGAGGGAAAGCTTCCAGTTCTCTAAGGGCTAAAGGAGATGGAAATCAACTTTCAACTTAAAGGTTTGATGATGTTTACATCTGGTGGTCGGGAAGGCCATGGAAGATGTTTGGTGTTCATGAAACCAATGTTGAGTTTGTTTAGCCGTGTGTATGGGGGCATTATCATCTTGAAATATGGGAAGATCATGAGGAAATCATGTTTGCACCATAGCATCTACCTAGTCCTGTAAAATTGGACTCATATTCATTGGACCTACCAAAACCTACCCATACCATGACAGATCCACTACCATCTTTAACAGTTGGCAACAGACAATTCTCCAAACATAAACCCACCTGAGTAAAAGATGACTCATTACCTTTTCCCATTGCCCAGGGGTTCAGGTTCCTGCTCCTTCTACCAGGTGAAGCATTTTTGTTTGCTGACCTTGGATACGAGCGGTTTCTTCCATAAATAATAGCTTTGCAAAACTCATGAGGTGCAGTTTTTTATTGAGACTGTTGATTAAATTCTGTAGTAATCTTATTTTGTCTGTCTGTCCCTGTTGGCGAGCGTCGACTTGCGTCTACATACTCTTTGCCGACGCGGTTTGTCTGTGTTTGACCAATGTTTTCACGACTTTGAATGCTGTTTGGCTTGCCACGCTAAATCATCATTTTTGTAATAATGTGACTCATCTAAAAATGTGACTGAATTTTGAAACTGACTATTTGGCTTCTTCAGAACTTGCCTTGTGCTAATAATTGTCAGTCAAATGAATACGACCTGCCTGTTTAGCTGCCTTTGTAATCGTCCTTTAGGTACGTTAAAGTAAAATTCCTTTTTCATATGGTGTTTCTGTTATTTTGTCCACCCCTGTAGCTAATTACTGAGCACCAAATTAAATTAGAAGCTTGTGCCAGTTCGTGTTAGTGCTTCAAAGTGTCTTCCAGTTGCAAAGCAGCTTACAGGAAGTTGCCTATTGTCACTTCCTAAATCCATATCTGGAGCAAGCTCAGTCTGGGTGGGGGGTATTTTACGAGAGATACAAGGCACATGCTGCACGGCGATGATGGGTCTGAAACTAGGTTATCCATCACCGGCCGTCCTAAATCCACGGGCCCCTGGCCAATACCACATCCATTATCAGGTTGCGGGGATACAACAGGCGAAATGAAAGGGCTTTTTCCCAACAGGCGACTACATTAAAAACTTATGGACAAATGTGAGAGTCTGGTGAACCTACTGCAACTCACTTTGAGAGAATACAAACTCAGGAATGTCTTCTCATACGTGATAGAATAGCGTGTAGAGACAGACCTTGATTAAAGCTGACTTCAAGACTTTAAACCTGACGCTGGCTTTTAACCGCACATACAAAGAGCTTCGTTCCAAAAGAGAGATCTGTACTCCATTTGAAAAAAAAAGTGATACCCAATTCTTGATAACAAAAAATGTAAATAATGGTATGTTTTAAAAGATAGTGACATGAGTCCTGACAAAATACCTTTTCAGGCTAACTCCTCTAATGGAATATGCATTGGACAAATAATGTTTTACAATAGAACTCTTAATATATGGCACGATAGACTCGCAGCTCGAACCCCTTAATTTTTCCACTGCAGCACGAGGCACAAGAGAAGAAAAATCCCACCGCAACTCGGCCAAAAGAACTTTTTCATATTGTAAATTAAGGAGAAGACTGTGGCTTTCAAAGCAAACCATTATGATAGTTAACATAGAACCACTTAAAAGGCCAGCTGCGGGAGTGACGTGAATAATAGTGTTTAATTTGTCTAATCTTAGCAAGAGCAGTGGGTGGCTGGGGTGGGGGGTTAGCTGGTACCCTGCTGGCACTTGAAGAGAGCTGCTTCTACCACAATGTGGTGTAAATGCCCTAAATTATCGTTTGGCTGTGTTGCTGTTGTTTTTTGTGCTGTTCCCCTTTCATTTGTAGTTTGTCTGTTGTTAACGTGCGCGCGCAAGGCAAGACACGGGGAACTACTGTGGAAAAGTTAGTACACTATGAAACTTGACACGTGCCAAGATGACTTGATTGAGGAGATGATTTTCTGTTTCTTCTTCAAGGCCACTGTAATTTGCTCAGGCGCTATAAAATCTTTATAAATAAATAATTTAAGAACGTCATATATGTAGTTTGGAAAGTATTTACAAGGGCAAGTGTCTCAGGCCCTTTTCCTCGCAGCAGAGACATTCACTCGGCCACATTATAATTCAACATATACGGTGAACCTTATTTAAATTGTCAATAAAATTGTCTTTTTTGGAAACAGTTTTTGAATGTCCCCACTCACTGTTGCGCGTGGTTTGAAAATATAAAATAATGCGCATATCAAGAGTTTTGCAAGTATTCATCATCCATGGGCTGTGGTTTGTAATGAGCTACATTTCCTTTATTTTATTTTCCTAACTGAATTCAGTGGTGCTGGAACTTGTGTTGCCCTCGCCAGCAGCGCTAGGTTGGCAGTGGAAAATTTACTGCTGATTTTATACTGCTTGTTTTCAACTTGACACAGTTTTATTTTTCTGTAAAACACCAGCGTTTAAAAGACGGTCTTGTACAGTAGCTGAGACATCCCCAGTGATTCTACGGGCGCTGCTGAATGTTGGTTTGCACTGGAACAGGAAATGTTGTTTTATGCTTCAAGAGGATCGCCAAATGCTATTTATTGTCCTATTCTCAGCACGCATTATAATTATGCGACAGACCCAATACTTAGTGCATTGAAATGCAAACTCATGTGACGTCTAATGTGTGCATTACATTCTAGACAGGCTTCAAGAAAAAGGAAGATGGGTCTTTCAAGTGTTAAATTCTTAACACCAATGTAGATACTATAAAAACAAATCATGGTCATCAACATCCAACATCCCAGGACGAGAAGGCACATACTACCATGTTGCTCACACTTCAGTTAAATCACTCTTTGGTCACCATAGGTACCCCCTCCCCCCCCACACACACACACACAAACACTACCCCACCTCAATTCTTCCTCCTCAATCCCCTCATTCCTCCAACACAGGCCTCTCATTGACCTTCCAGTCGCTCATTGTCCCAAAGTGAGGCTTGATTACTGGCCTAAGCCCTGTGAAGGTTCGCCTCAGTGGCCACAGCTGATCTTTTATACTAATTTCGGATTAATGCAGGGTCTGCAACACTGCGTAAACACAGCCACTGAGAAGGCCCCTGCCACACAGAGCTAAACATTAATCCTCCTTAATGCTGAGAGTCAACTTCCAGTCCTTATCAGAATTTGTCTTAATCTCTGCCTAGGCTGTACAAAACTCCACTGCTCAATAAGTAAAATGTACACCACCAAACACCAAATGAGCCAACACGCTGTGCTGGATTAGAAAAAACAGTGCGATGGTAAAGAGTAGAAAGGAAGTCCAGCTTACCTGAGAGGTATTTAAAATAGTTGTCCTGGTTTCTGATCTAATGAAGACAAGACGGATGTCAATTGAGACTGCTGCTGGCACTGACTACATCCTTTGCATCATCAAACATCTTGCGTCTTACTATAATACTTTCCCAATCACAAGTTAACGTCTTCTGTCTGTTTGCTGGGTGCGAATTGCAGCATTTTCCCTTCTGATTTCAGCCTGTGCCACATCCATGTTTTCAGAAACCTTCCCTACTCCCTCTGTCTTCCTTATTTTTCCCTCTCATGTCTTTAAGAATTCACTGATGTGTGGGTTTTGACCGTCTGCGTCTTAGGTCTCCTAGTCGAGAGCCCTTCCCTAAACAGCGTGCTTGTCTGTAATTTTCTCAATATGATTAATGTGATATATTATTTCAGCAAATTTACAGGCTTGGTTCAGTTTCAAAATGCTTTGCTTTATAATTGGGTGTTTTTGTGTCAGAAACATTGGCGCCTACAGTTTGGTTATGTAAGATGCGGGTGATTAAATGTACAAGTGTGAACATATCAAAACACTGTAAAAAGGACAAAACAACCAAAAAAACAAAAGCATTACCTTCATTTCACTAAAGGGACTCATCAATATACTGTACCCATGCCATCTCATGAATATTAACTAGTTAGCACAAACTATTAGACATGCTGATTTGTATTTGGGTGCAAAGTATTCATGTTTTATTATAGTTTGAATCATCCGGTTAATGTGTTTCAAACCGTTCCTGTCCAGCAAATAAAATAAAAAGAAAAAACACTGTAGATTTGAATGAATAATGAAAGTGCATGATGGGTGAATTCAAACACTGGGTTTAATTCTATTACTTTGATGGGCATTTGCGAAGTAAAGTAACTGCTTATTTTAAATGGGGGTCGGGGGGAGGGATTTCCCGCTCTGAGGTCCTATCAGAAAATGAGCGGCCAAGCCCTTTGGGTGCAGAACGTTACGCTAAGGCACCAAAGGGAATGAAGTGACTAATCTTTCTGTAACCCAATCCAACAAACAGTGCCGCTAATATGACATGGACTGTGGAGAAGCCGTCTGTGGACTGGACCGCATGCATGTTAAGCTGGCAAAAGTAAACACGGTCGGCTGGAGAAAAAAGGAGGCCACGTAATTATAAAGTTTGAAAGTAAACGCCAAGGCGAACAGTAAGCTCTTATAAAACAGAGAAGCATGGAGAAAGAGGCCGGGAATGCTGCGCACATACCAACATACTGAGGCCTTAACAGACCCAACTGTTTGAAAGGACTTTCGCTTTCACACGCCACAGACGTCAACCCGTAGACACAACGCTGTTGATTTTTAGAGTCTCTTTGGCCAGACTCTGCTGTGCTAAACAACATTACCCCATTCTGAGGTTGAGGCAAAGAGGTTTTAATTGAACGATTGCATTTGGCGAAAATTCATGAATCTACTTTTTTCTCCCACATGGAGACTCGGCTAACTGCCTTGTAATTATGCCTGTGAACAGATCAATGATCTAGGAGGATTTCCTTCCAAACTTGGGTGAATATCTTTAGTATTCCTCTTAGAAGGCTCTGTGCTTCCTCTAGCCACTCTACATTATTCAGTTTTTACTGAGGTTAGCACTAGTCTTTTATGAGCTGTGAACTGACCACAAATGTAAGGAGTAGTCCGTCCTAAAGTACATTCCCTACCCCTCTTCCCATCCTTTCTCGACTGCTCTTCTCAAGTCTATGGGAAAGGGCAAAAAAAGACAGCAACAGCTTTAAAACGGAAAAATCCTTTAATGCAATTCCTACCTTATCTAAAACACCTACATATCTGTCTCCAGTCTGCGGCCTTTGAAAGGATATTTCAGGCCTGGGATTGAGGGGGGGAAAATCTCCCTTCAGAGGCAGGGCTAGGGATGAGTTATAGGTATCTAAGAGGCTGGAAATCTCTGGGGCCTGACCATGGCTTTAGCATACAGCTCCAACCGCGGCCAGGGTCTAGAGCACAGGAGGCAGCGCCCCCGGCCCTCGTCAAAGGGAGAAATATAGAGAAGCATGAGAAGGCAGCTGTGATATTAACAACATCCAACAATATCAAGCCCAAGTTGTTGTTTTCTCATATGTTCAAATAAATTACCAGCCAGTATAAAGAACCAAACACTTGTTGACTGAAACAACAGGTGAATGGATGAATATTAAACAAAATCTCAAACGTAGTTATACTGCTATAATGATTGTTTTATTGCATTTGTTTGATTAGGCTCATTACAAACACAAATTATGAGTTGTGAGCGTGTTTGTCACGTGAAAAGGTTAACTAACGGTTAGGTTTAGGCAAGTAAAACACCTATGATTACGGTTAGGGTTTTGGTCATGGTTAAATAAGAAAAGCTTGAAAAGAAAACTTCACTCACAGTAGAAAACTTTGCATGAATATTGAGCAATGTAAACACCCTCCGCCATCCTGACCTCCACACTGTTGCTTTCCACTGGGCTGTTTCACGACGCCAGGCTGAAAATGTGATATTCATCATCATCAAATATATCTTAGGTGATATTCTTTAAAGGCTCGATAATCGTGTATGTGGAAAGTATATGCTAAATTTTGGCAGCCAAGCCATGTCGTGCCCCATCTCTCAGCTCTCCGCACCCCTCTATTAGTCTGACTTTAACAGGCTGGTCTTGGTCAGAGCCAATAAATTTTCCAGCCGAGGATAAAGTTCAAGAAGATAAAATCAAACAGATGTCAGTGTGAGGGTGAGTCTTCATGACCCATAAAAGTGCTCTCATCAAAGAGCCGAATCATTTGTTTTGAATTATTACATTGTTATCAAAAGGAACGGCAGCGGGCTGTTTGAAGAGGAATTTGATCTGTTTATCTAAAAACATGGGCAGAGATACCCCAGCCCAGTGGAACCATGGGAAAGAGTGACGGCTGACAGGCGTAGCCAGCTGGGGATGGGTTTGATTGACAGCCGTCAGCTACATTTGGACTTTGTGTTTGCCTTTGTGCAGTGTTTTGTCTGGCACCTCTCTTGAACAACAAAGCTCTTGTAAACCTTCACTTCCTGGGTGACCAAATAGCGAGCAGTGCGATCTCTCTAGAGATGTTGTGCCGGGAACTTTTCTTATGTATTTGTGACACGCCGACCAACTATATTGCACGTTTCCTCTGTTGTAAATTCGATTAAGTATGCTTAATGAAATTTGGGATAAGATCAAAAGCAAACTCAGATTCTGGACAGATAAGTTGAATAAATGTTTATTCTTTCTGAATCATTTGGCACACATGGGACTTATTTATTCAATATTACACCAGATGAAGATCATGCCATTCAGGGTCATACGTTCATACAAAGTTCACGTTAAGGTTGAATTGTTGCCTTATCTCCTAAATCTTGTCTCAACTGATCAGTGAGGTTAAGTCCTGGTCAATTAAATATTACCTTTAGTGAATCTGCCCATGATACCTTGTGATTTATATTTCATGATGAAATAAATATAACACATTTGATCAGATGTAGACTACCACTTTGCAACTGTTGTAGTAATTTAGACTCAAGAATTCACATCATGAATAAGTCATGCGTGAGAGTGTGTTGTCTTTTGAAGGGCCCAATAACAAACTGGATTTCAAAGTGTCTGCGACATAGGAAATACGAGGTCACCCACGGGGGGGAAAAATAAACTGACTTTTGGTGTTTGCGCACATTATCCATGTGAACTTTCGCTAGATTTACTTGCGAGGGACACAATTTCTGTCAGTAACTTGTATGATATATGTGAAATAATGCTTTGTGGGACTTTTATTTGATAATTTAACATTTAAGCTGTCATAGTAATAGGTGCTACCATTCTACTATGGTATAGAAATACTCTCAGCCTCATAAGTTACATTAAAGTGGTAAGTTGTTATTGCTATAACATGCAATATAGTAGTACAATATAGTACTCTCATGCTATAGTAGGTTGGTGAATTTGTTTATTGGGAGGCCAGTGAAGGCAATAATGGAGACAGTAGTTCAATTATTTTTCCCTTCATTAGATCTGATTGTTTTTGAATATGTTTAGGTTGTTACTTTTATTTTACAGCACCATGTAACTTTAAGAAGGTTTAAAAATTAAACTAAATTATTATTTTCATACATACATACATACATACATACATACATACATACATACATACATACATACATACATACATACATACATACATATACAACAATGTGAAAACTGATGTTGTGGTATAGTGTTGCTTTATTGCTTTATTGCCTGGAAGTGCAAATACTTTGGACTTGTGGTCATCTGTGTTTTATCTGTTTACTCATAACTATTATTGTCTTCCTAATATAGTGGATGTAAGTGGAAATGATAAAAGATAGAGAATCGTACAGTGCATTATAGTTGACTTTTTTGATGTAGAACCCTATGTGAAGTTTGACTACTTCTGTTGTCACATGATCTGTAATTATTGTAATTATTATCACCTGTTAACTTAGCACAGAATGTCTTTATAAACTCACACCTGATGCCAATCAAGTGAAAGCGCAAACCTTGGGAAGCCATGATGCGAAAAGCGTTGTTCGAACACTCCTGGCGTGCGCTGGATTGTCTTCAATTTGAATAATGCATACAAAACCATTTCTCATGCTATTTGCAATATGAAAAACAGTGTTACTTGGATTTCACAATTAGCCATTAGATGCAGCTTGACAGCAAATTCCACGTTTTTCTTGTGGCAGTGGCCTAGAATTAGAGTTATCTGCTGAAATGTCTTGCTCAAAGGATGAACCACGAGGGCCTGGCTAGCTGGGATCACAGGAAGACGTTTGATAAGGAGGCCCCGGAGTGCTTTCGCTCCCAGCAGGCTATTCTCACATTCGCAGTGCGGGGGCGGGAGGCCGGTAGCCAGATTACTCACCACAGCCATCATTACAGTCTCTACAGTCTTCACTGACGTAGGAGAAGCTTGTAGGCTACTATAAGGTCAAATAATTAAGTGGCACTGTTATCAAATATCACCATCTAATATGTTAAATGTATGGTGATTCATATGCTGTAGCACAAAGCATATGTGCGTATTGCCATTTGTCATAGTACCAGAAACGGCTGCAACTGTTTAACAAATAAATACTGAGATAATCAACAAATGAGTGAGTATTTTCTCCAAAACCTTACCATTGTTTTCCAAAGCAGGTATCCACTTTCTCTAGGGTGTAACTGCAGAAGCTTGTAACAGCAAGCATAACAGTAGCCCAAAAAATCTGTCTCTCTGGGAGTTGTTAGTCAACACCCGTCTGCCCCTGGGGCCACATTGATTAACCTGTGTCACTTTTACTTAACACTCTGCTTGATTAGGCAAAATGTAAGTATCCTGCACTTTTGAGCTGCTTGATTAAGCCTTTATAACACTCTTAAACTGTATACTCAACAGTTAACACTACCAATGTTTTTGTGTATGCCACAAAAAACTTACTTACACACACACACACACACACACACACTCAAATGCC